>JBBMEF010009684.1:0-22629 GCA_037832685.1 Sicyos baderoa | reverse complement strand
AATGGGCGTTAGTTGCAAATCTATGAACCCGATAACCCAATCCAACCCAACCCGAAAATTGGGTTGGGTTGGGTTGGGTTAGCTTGTGTCTTTAATTGGGTTGGGTTGGAAAATTGACCAACCCGAATTTTTGGGTTGGGTTGAAAATCACCTTAATCCAACCCATGTTCACCCCTAAGCTAGTATTGTGGCCTTCCTCGTGGGAATTTCTCTTTCTTTCTTTTTTCTTCTGAAAACATGATAAATAGTTCAATTGGAAGTTGAGTTGTCAAAATGGAGGAGAGAGAAGAATTCAATGAGAGAGAGAAAACAAATTATTTTTATTTAAAATTTAACCATAGTTAACTCTAAAGTTGGATGAAGGACTATTTTTAAACTTAATTCAAAGTTGGAGGACTAAACTTAGACATTTGGAACTCTAGGGACTAAAGTGGAACAACTCTCAAAGTCTAGGGACCAATATTGGACTTTTGAGAGTCTAGGGACTAAAATGGAACAACCCTCATAGTCTAGGAACCAAAATGCTAGTTTAACCAATTATTTAATATGTGACCATTGACATTTACTTAGCACCACTCTTTTATTGAGTTTTTTTTTTTTTTTTTTTGATAATTTGATTAAAAAAATGGACTAACCACATGTACGAAAGATTAATTGCATGAGTAATTATTTTAAATGATTAAAAATTGAGATTATAATTTTAACAGCCCATAAATTTAATTAATTGATTAGTTGGATGGTCGTTATCTTCCGTTAGTAGGAGATTAAGTAAAGTTGGTTCTATTGGATTAATTAAGAGTTGGTGGGTCTTGTGCCAAATAAGAAGTTTGGAGGTTGAAGTCTTTTTGGGCTTTTGTTTTCTTTGGGCCTTGCTTTACCAAGTGGTATTTGACAAGTGGTGACTAGGATTTGGTTCATTGTTCCAACTCAAGGGTGTAGCCTCCATTTGCTCTCTCTCTTTTTCTTTTTTTTCTCTCAAGCTCTCAAACCCAAGTGTAAAGCTTCAAGGTTAGTTTTCCATCTTCTTCATCTTGACTTGAGTGGTGGAGTGTTTATTCATGCTTGGGGCTGTTTGTTGATGTTTAGCTTGAACGAGCCACGCCGTCCAGCTCGTTCCAACCGCCTCGACCCTGCTCGCCGCAGCAGCTGCTGCTCGCCAAGCCTCCAGTGCCTCACGTCGCCACGCCTACTTCACTCCCCACCGCGATCGACGCCCTGCAGCAGCAACGTTCGCCGAGCCAGCTAGTTCTAGTCGTAGCGTTTGCCCGCGTCCAGCATCCGCCTCGCCGCCGCATCAGCGCTCGCCCCAGCGTGCGTGCCACCAGCAACAGCTTCATCCAGTCCTCGCCCACACCGCGACAGCTCCACCGACAGCCCTTCGACGCGCCTGCTGTCGCACGCCTAACGCAGCAGCCTTTGCCTGAGCGACCTTCACAGCTTCGCATTGCAGTCGGTCAGCTTCGTTGGAGTTGGGTAACACTTCCGTTATCCCTAGTGGTTTCGTTGTAGGAGCTGTTCGTTGTAGTTGTGTTTTTTTATTAGTGTTTGCTATTATTTGTATTGCTAGGTGGATTTTTTATTGGTGATCTTCGGCCTAGGTGTACTTGTGAGGTTCGTCCACTTAATTCCAGGTAAGGATCTCTTACCAGAGTTGCGTTGGCTTTACGATACTTTTGTGATTGTTTGCTTGTACACTGTGTTGCAATTATTGACATGTTATGTCATGCTAGTTCGTTCTATATTTTTCTGGCATGTTCCGTATTTGTTTTTGTTCGTAGTATCATGTTAGGACTTGTTTTCCTTGTGAGCATGTTGTTGCATGTTGTTAGCTCGTTGTGATCATAGAATAGAAACTTGTCTAGGAGTCATCATCTTAGAGGCAGAGAGTGGCACGACGTATGTTGCCCCATCGGCAGGGATGCGCGAGAACGTATACTCCGTCCCTGGCCGTCGGCATGGCTTAGCTAGCCATTGATTCCGGCATAGCATAGTCCGCAGAGTTTGGGTAGAGAGTGGCATAAAGTATCTACATCGCGTCGGCACAACCCAAGTCTGCAGCCTGCTAGAGTGAGACCGACCTGTGGCGTAAGCCTACCACTGGCGGATCTTAGCTTCAGGCGTGCGGTGGTTCAGGTTGACATAGTTAGGGTGTCGAGGGTCTCGCACCACTATGATTCAGTGACACCGATCCGAGTCTTTAGGTATGCGTACCTGGACCAGGGCAGTTTGCCCTAAACCCCGGCATTTACTTGGTCTCCAGCAGCATGCGGTGTGCGTGCACACTCATGATGCGCCGAGGGGAGAGCTCCATCGGGATCATGAGCACAGTACGCCAATCTCTTCCTTAGTTAAGGTGTAAGATCCTGATGGGCATCAGTGTAAGACCACGTGTTGGCATCAATTTTTCTGGGTTTCGTACTCCAAGTAAGTAAGCTTTGTGTTGATGTTCGTTACTTGTATACGTGGATGCTAGATGACCAGTTGTATAGTACTGTACCCAGGTAGAGGATTCTTACTGAGTAACTTGTTTTACTCACCCTTATTTATGTGGTTCTTCCCACCAGGTAAATAGGGACAGAGGCTGGATGGCTAGCGGAGATGGCGACGATCATGTGGAGCGCGTTGTTGGACTCTGAGTCTTTTATTGTCTTTGTGAACTTTTATCATGCATATAGTGGGCACGGAGCCCTAGGATCTTATTCAAACTGCTTTTTATGAATTTCTTATGTCTGTTGAACTGGATGTTGGTTTTGTTTTTTAACTTTCGGATATTTACTTTGGTTTGAAATGAAACTCTCTGACCAGGAAATGTTTTGAAATGCTTTGGATCAGGTGCTTGGAAATAGGGACAGGTTCTGAATGTTGTTTTACTTGTTTACTGTTTTTCTCTTGGATGTCTTTTATGTTTTAAATTGCATGCATGGTAGTTAAAGACCCCCCTATGTCCATCTTTTGGGACGGGTCTTTACAATAATAATAGTAACTTGTTTCGATGTGGATTTTTATAAAGAAGTTGTTTTTTGGGTAAAATACCATTTTGGTCCTTGAACTATCATGCAAGTTTCGTTTTGATCCCTGAACTTTCAAAAGTCTAATTTTAGTCCTAAACTATTGTTTATGTTTCATTTTGGTCCCCAAACTTTCAAAAGTCCAATTTTGATCATTGAACTCTCTAAAAAGTTTAAAAGTGGTCATTGAATCAGTAAAAAAAAAAAATCTTAACCTCGATTAAAAGTGATGAGGTGTCCAAATAATAATAAATTTATTATAATTTTCTTTTCTTTCTCAACTCTTTCTACCCCTCAAATCTTTCGTAATTGATGAGGTACCATGCAAGCATAGGATGTTTGGCAACGGAGATAGCCTGCAATTGTGGGATTTTGAACAATTCCACGGGCCACATCAATTCCTTGTTTGGCGGAAATTCTCATTCTCCACTTTTGGTCGTCAATCTAACATTCAAGACTTATTTAAGTAGACTTATATATATCACTCTATTATCTATCAAATGCCTAATATATTTTTTACTTTTAAATTTACGGTATTTAGCTCTGCTTTGGTTGGCGAATGTTTAAAATCCTATTAAATATAAAACACAATTTTACAAAGTATTTGAGGTTAAAAAAATTTCTAACTCAAGGACTACTTTTAAACTTTTTAGAAAATTCAAGAATCAAAATTGGACTTTTGAAAGTTTAGGGACCAAAACGGAACAAAAGCAATAATTCAGGGACTAAAATTAGACTTTTGAAAGTTCATGGACCAAAACGGAACTTGCATGATAGTTCAGGGACCAAAATGGTATTTTACCCTTGTTTTTTTTTATTTTTTTTTTAGTACAAGTTGGGGGAGAGATTACAAATACCGATTTTTTCAGGGTTCAAATCCGTGACGCTGATGTTGAACTGGTTTACAACCAAACAATGAAACCATTGCGTCACTAACCCTTTCGATTATAGAGAAGTTGTAGACAATAGCTCGTTTGGAAATTAATTTATTATATCGGAATTGCAGCCAATGCCTCGTTTGATTGTAGATTTTGATAAAAGTGTTACACAAATAAGTGGTTATAAAATGAAGAGTTATTTTTTAGTAATTAAAAATAATTAAATTATTATTTTGAATAGTTTTTTTTTTCTACAACAATATTGAAGAGTGAAGATCCGAACCTATAACCTCCTATTCATTAGATTGTATTAGAGCTCTGATCTTGTTAACTATTATTTTGAATGGTTTCAATAACTCGTTTGGATATAATTTTTAGATATATTATAAAAGTTTAATTATAATACCTAGTTAAATATATACTATAACCAAATTCCTCCTTATGGTTTAATTGTAAATTTTTTATCTGTTAAAAAATGAAATGATATATCTAAGAAAAGTTATAAATGGTCAATAATCACAATGAAATGAAATAGAGGAATTTGCATGTATATTACAGTAAGGCAAAAAAATTGAATAAATAACAACTTTTTTAAAATATTTGCAGATATAGCAAAATCAGATTGATAGACTCCATCAATAGTGTCTGATAGACTCCATCAATAGTGTCTGATAGACTCTATCAAAAAAAAGTTGTTATATTTGCAATATTTTTAAAAAGTTGCTATAATTTTAATGTAGAGTAAAAAATTTGCTATACAGTGCAAATTTTGAATGAAATATGTGAAAATCAACCACATGTAATAAAGTTTGTCAATTAAATAATTAGTTAAATAAAAAAACAAATGATTATTTATGTGTTTTTTCCTTTCTTTTAAGTTAATCTTTCGATATACATTCATATATTTACTACTTTTGTTAGCACATAAAAAGTAATACCTGCCGACAACAACATCATAATTTGACCGACATCAAATATAACCTAAGTAATTAAAAGGTTATAAGTTTAAATTTTCCTCCCTAATATTATTATATTAAAAAAAATAGAAAAAACAAAAATAACAAAGTTGGTTGGCGCTTGAATTAGAGCTTCTCACAAATCGCCCCTGCCAAAAGGGAACTGTATTTCCAGTCATCTCCTAGTAATAATAATTAATAGTGGACCCAATTCAATTAGGACCTACTACAGTCTACATTGAATAAGTCATATTTAAACGATGAAATAAGAATAAAAAATTCGAAGAAATAACCTTGGACTACATGGATCATAATAAAATAGAAGACCAAAAATTGTAAATTTGCCAGTTTTAAACTGAATAGATACATAAATCTCAATGTAAAAAATCTATAAGAATTAGTTAAGAATTCATTGGTTGACATAATAACGATCATTATAAAAAGAAAAGAAATTGGATAATCTTTTTAATATATAATAACTAACTATAACCATTTTCATATCATTAATTAAATTCATGTCACCAGATGCTAGTAAATGAAGAAGAAAAAAAACAAATAATGTCATTATCTAGGTGAACTCATTACTCAAATTTAAATAACAGGATAGAATCTAACCTACTTTAATACTTTTCTAAACCTTAAAAATCTATGACAAATTTGAATACGAAATTATAATCACTTTCAAAAGTAAAATAATGAAAGGAAGTTATAATCAGATGAGGATGGATGTCCTAGATACAAATACGTACCTTTATTTTGGGCCGTTCATTCGCGTTGACTTTTCTAACTTGATATCTGATCGTCCTCCAGAACAAATGAATCAACTTGTGCCCGCTTGGGCTTCCAATTTCCAAAATTACCCCTCTCTTTACTTTTTTAAGTATATCTTTAATAAGGATAATTCTGTCGTTTCACTTGAACTTAACCCATTATTTTTCCTTTTTTTCCAATCAGTACTCTGCACTTTAAGTTTTTTTTTTTTTTTTTTTTTCTAAAATCTTTGAAGCTTATTTTGAATCATTAAGGATAGCTTTAAATAATCTATGATAATAATAATAATAAATAGCTTTAAATTTGAAATATTGCCATCCTTTTGAAAGAAGTTCTTATTGAATACCACATTGATCTTTTCCATTGGAACGTTGACTCCTCTTTAATGCTCCAAATAAAATAATTGAAAATAATAATATTTAAAAAGTCAAAATATTTTAATTCATTTACCTTTTCATACTGACCTTCATGCTACAAATTGTGTGACATTACAAAGGTAATTATATTTTATCATTTTTATTTTATAGCTTTTAAACATACAATTTAGTCCGTACAATTTTTTAAAATCTATTGGGATGACTTTCTTTTAAGTGACATGTACCCTTTGAACAAGATCAATCAAAATATTACCTTTTTTCCAAACACTACTTCTGTAGTTAGAAATTTGTTTTTTTAGAATGATGTTATAAATTATATATATTTTTTGATTATATGAGATTGAATTCATAATCAACTAGTTATCACGTTATACATAATATCACTAAATACTACTTTTAATAACGATAATAATAGAATGAAAATTGAAAGACTATAAAAATAAGTATTTTGCAGATAGATAAATAAAAACCAAGCATTAAAAAAAAATAAGACAAACTTAACATGCTTTATTTTAATTTAATTGGAGAATAAAAGGGTGACTAAGAAAAATAATTCCTACTATTTCAAAAAAAGAAAAAAAAATCCTACAACTCCAGGAAATGGGAGGAAGTTTTTATTTTTATTTTTATTTTTTTCTCAGAGTAACTTTTTCGGTTTTGATTTTCGGGCGCGTGATGAGAGACGAACATTTACATCACTTCCCGCTAATTTGGATCTCGGAGTCTCGTCGGAAAATGGAGATCCCCGATCGGACCAAGCGTCGGCGACGGCGTCGTAGTTCAGCTTCAGAAGCAAACCAGAAGATTTCGATTTCGGAATCGTCGTCGGCGTCTCCGATTTCTCCTTCGCTTCAATCGCTGTAAGTTTCTTCACTTTCTTCTTCTTCTTTGTCGCGACGGCGACCGGTGTCGGCTCCGCCGTAGCCGGTGGCTTCGAATTTAGCTTAGGAGAGATCTCGACAACGTCGACGGTCGGAAACCGCCACCAGTTTCCGTCGTCGACTCGTCGGATCGCTGCTCGTTCAATCGCCTTCCGCATTCCGAATCCAAATTCGGATCTCTGTTTGAATCCAAGGCCGATTGGATTCCAGTAACAGTTCCACGAATCCTGCGCTGAATTAGCCGTTTCTAGGGTTTCCGCACTCAGATTCCCCAAAATACTATCGACTCCTTCCTCGATTTCCTCATCCAGAATCGATTCCGCATCGAAATCCTCCAATTCCATGGAATTAGGTTGGAAATCGATCTCCCCTGGGCTAGAACACGGGCGGCTCTCCCATAGATTCGCCAATTTTGACTGAATTTCTGAATTAGGTTTTTCCCGTGGGTGAAGGAGAAATCCGGAGGTAGGCACGAACAAATCGACCGATTCACAGAACAGAGAATCGTGAGATTTGGTGAATTTTGGGGGATCGGTGAGGTGTTTGGTGGAGAAAACGTTTGGATACGCCGTAGATAGCAAAACTGTAGCCTCATTGTAGGTTTGATTTGGGCGTTTTCTAGGAGTTCTGGATTTTCTTGTTGAGATTGCTAGCTGTGAATTGCTTGATTCAGAGATTGTTGAAGAAGGGGATGAAGTTTGAGAAGTTCCTGTCCATGAAGATGATGGAGATTTCACAATTTCCAGGTTGAAATTGTAAGCTCTTCCACCTCCACTTATGCAAGGAGAAGACATTGGACTTACAACAACAACAACAACAAAAACTCTGTTTGGTTAGCAAGAAATCCCAAAACAACTCAATTCCATTAGAAACCTCCCAAAAATTGGTGGAAATGAAATGAGTATCACTTTTCTAAACCCTTGCTATGAAAACAATAGAAAATCCCAATAGAAACCAAAACCCCAAAATCTCAAAACCCCAAAAGAAAAGAAAAGTCCAATAGAAACCAAAACCCCAAAACAAGAAAATCTGTATTGTAAACTTCCATGGAAATGGGAAAATCACTCAGCTAAACAGAAACTAGTTGGAAACAAACACTCTGATTTCTATAAATAGAAAACAATATAAAGATTATAAGAAGAAGATGAAGAGAAGAGAGTCACAGGTTGAGAAAATAAAAGGGAAAGGACTGTAGAAATAGTAATTAATTTGCAGAGAGAAACAAAGAGTTTTGTGAGTGTTGTTTGTTGCAATTGGCGATTGGGCGATGGAGATTACTAGATAGGAAGAGAACACAAGGCCAGACGAGGCTCAGTTTCTGCAGTCCTGTGGGGACTACTCACCCATTTTTTCCCCCTTTTTTCTTTTTATCCTTCCAATTATTATGCTTTTTTTTTTTTTTTTTTTTAAGTTTATTTATTGTGTTTTTTGTACAATATATTATTCCTTTCATTCTTGTCTATTTTCCTGATTTACCCCTCGGGTTTTTGAAATATCAACCAAACAAAAAGTATAACATGAGAGCTATTTGGTTGGATTGGATATGTTTGAGGGGTTTTTTTTTTCCTTCCATAAAGTATTTATGAGTACAAGAATTTTGAATCCTTGTTTTCATGTCATTTCGGTTGATCTTCACCTTGGTCAACATTTTTGTTGGTTATAAAATCTTATTTCTAGTTATGTATTTTAAGAATATTATAGGAGGTATTTGTTTGACATATTTAAATAGGATTTAGATGGAATATTTATTAATTACTTATCGAAAATTTACATTCAAATGAGTAACTTTTTACTTTTCAAAATAATTCTTCATTTTTAATAATTCATTTATAATTACTCAAACATTTTTAACCATTCATTTCAAATCATTTCTTTCAAATCGATCAAAATAACTTATTTTTCATTTTTTTTTTAATTATTCAAAATAATTACTCATTATAAATCTACATCCAAACAGAGTTTTAGTTCTACCTCCTTTACACAAAAACCTACATCTAAACAAGTTTTTTGTTACAACTCTCAATTTTTAACTAATTAATATAACTCCTTAAGTTAGATCCTACTTAAATATGACAACCAAACACTTCATAGAGTGTTCTCTATGTCGATATAATAAAAAAATAAATTTTAATTATTTTTTTAGTACAGTCAACTAAAAAATAAATTTCAGTCAATAATTTAATTAACTATACATAAATTTGAAATAAAAATTTATACGAATTAAAAGAAAATAATCTGACTTTTTTATTCATAATTTAATTAGAAAAGGTTAATGTACACTAATTTTTCACTATAAAGGATTGGGTAAGATGGATTAAGTACATTCTCATCATCCACTCCAAAATTAAATTGGAAATTTGAAAAAGACTTTCATTCCCTTCATTCCAAAATAAAAATGTTTATTTCTTTTGTCTAGACTCAATTTAAGTAAATATTTTTTCAACCGAATTTCCAATATTTGAAACATGGTTATTTCTCTTATTATTTTAGCGTAACTTATCAAAATGGAACCTGAAGATTAATTTAACTTATTTTTTTCAAACATATACTAGCCATTTGAACATGAGTCACAAAAAATTAATAATTAGATATGTAAATAATGAAAATAATAATGTCCAAATCACATGGAAAAGTACAAAAACAATTGATGTGGAGCATTGAATTTACACCGCCTACAAGGGGCATATTGGTAATTGAGGCTCAAGGGGCCATAGCCGCTGCGTGTATCCGCTTTCACGTAAGGGATGCCACGTAGGCAGGGTGTTTTGTTATCTGATGAGGTGGCAGGCGGTGATTAGAGAACGGAGATTTTGTTAGGGCTGAGGTGGCAAAGGGATGATGGGGTCACGTGCATCAAGAAAAATGACGTGGATGATTTGTCTCACTGGGACAATGATTGAGACCTTTTTGGTATCTTTAGAGAGATTATTTGTGGCAATTGAAGATCAAACGTTGGGCTTATTAGCTTCAATCACTTGCGATTACGTTTCACAAAAAATATTCATACAAATAAAATAACAACTCTTTGAAAAATTGTACAAATTATATTTGAACATGATATTTATAATAGATACACCTTGATTGAGTTCGATTGAATTTAATTACTCAGAATTTTGATATAAAGAAATTTTTGATAAAAATATATTATAATTTTAATGGAGAGGGCTAAAGTTGATATACACAACAAATTTTCTTCCCTTTTTGTGTTTAGTTTTTAAAATTAAGTTATAGATATTAGTTCCACTTATAAGTTTATTCATTTTAGTATCCACCTTTTACAAAAAAAATAAATAAATAATAATAATAAATAATAAATATTGAGCAAAAACCATCTCATGTAATATCAAAAAAGACATTTTTTGTTATTATTTTTAGGGTTAACTAGAAAAATAGCTACTTTAGTCAAACTTATTAAACAAATGACTACCATTTTATAGTGTTTAAATTAATGTCTAAAATTAAGTTTTCATAAATTAATAAATAATTAATTAAATTATAATTTACCTTTGTATCCTCAATATTACTCTTAATTTGTGTGAATTAATTAATTTGATTTTACATCATATAACTACCTTGAAGATCTAAATATCAAAATTAATGTTTTGAATTAAAATTTCAAACAAAATCTAACTCCTCAACAACCATAAAAAAAAATAAAAAATAAAAATAAAAAAAATCTCAGCCACCAACAAAATTGTGAAGAATAATTTCAATTTTTGTTTAGATTTTAAAATTTAAAAATAATTTCAAACACAAAGCTTCGACAGCTGCAAGTTTGATTCTCTATATCTTCGAACTCTATTGATAAACTTTCTATATCTTCGAATACATATCTCCGACTCTGTATTTCCGAACTCTAGCGGTACGACTCTATACTTCTCTACACTTTATATATCTCTATCTTCGAATTCTAGAGTACGACTCTATACTCTATATATCTTCGACTTCTAGGTGACTCTCTATATCTCCGACTTCTAGTCCAACTCTCTATATCTCTGTACTCGAGTATTTTAGTCCAACTCTCTATATCTCCGTACTCTAGTACTTTAGTCCAACTCTCTATATCTCCGTACTCTAGTACTTTAGTCCAACTCTCTATATCTTCGTATATATACCGCCCGACTTTCCGACTCTCTATATCTTCAAATTCTAATACTTCAAACTCTAGCCGTCCAACTCTCTATATCTCCATAGTCTAATAGCCTGACTCTTTTTATCTTCGAACTCTAACCATTCGACTCTCTGAATCTCTGAACGCTTTCATTTTTTAGGAACTTGATAGATACGTTTTGAGATTTTCAAAAATGATTTTACAGAGAGATGATTGTTATAGGAAACTTTTATGGAAGAGAAAAATATAATTTTTTGTGTAGATTTGTCACCGAAATGAAGAAACATGAGAGAGAGAAATAACCTCGACGACTCTAGAGGGGCTAGATGATAGGGGCGTTTCTTTGCAGGAGATTGGTCGAGAACTTCTTTGTTTTTCTTATCGATGGTGGAATCGATTATATGATCTTTTGTTACTTTTATGGTTATATATATTTTTTAATAATATTGGTTGCTAATGTGTTTCTTCGTAATCTACCTATTATCAGAATTTACAATATCGAGCTTTGAAAACAATAAAACATAATCTATCATATTGTATTGAAAAGAAGTATGATTATATTATTGTTTTTAAATTCCTAAAACGTAATCAATTATATTATATTTAAAAGGAGTGGAGATTACATTTATTTTTCAAATACCCAAAAAGCTAGAAGATATAACCGGATTTAGTGTGTTTATAAAAAGTAATAAATAAAAGAATTGGATTTGGTGGAATGTAGTTGTGGGGAACGAATCCTACTCCTCAAAATGTGGGACTATATATATGCTTTTATTTTTTAAATTTTAATAAAATTGATTTTAAGTAAATATGAAAAAAGTTATTTAGGGGAATGAAATTTTCTCTCACCTACACAAAATTTGAAATAGACATAAATTTAAATTTAAAGTCTTTAAAACTATAGACATTTCATAATTTATTTCTTAAAAAGTAGCTATTTGTTACTAATACCCTTATTTTTATAACAATAACAAATATTTAAATTAAGAAGTGAGTTCCACTTGTGAGGCTTTTTTTTCTTACATATCTATGCTAATGATCTTATGATAACCAAATCATAAAGTCAAGCAATTTGAAATTCAAAAGTGAAACAGGAATATCAATTTGAACTTAAAAAAAAAAAAAATCTTATCAATTTCATAAAAAAAAAAAAAAAAAAATCTTCTTTTATGAGGATGAGGTGAAAATCTATGAGCCTACGATATCGGATAAAAACAGTTATTGGGATTGGCTCATTCTCTTTGTACTACATACACTACTCATTTATTAACCCTCAAGTTCACATGCCGTATCCCTTTTTACTGTGTATTTTCAAATTAAAGCTGCAACTTTTTTACGCATAAAAAAGAATGAAAACCTTTATAACAAGAACAATGATTGTCCCAATGGGTGATATAGTGGTTGGAAAATTGGGTCTTGAATGCTTTATTTAAGATCTAAGTTCGAAATTTACATTACTTCTTCAATGTCTCTAGTGCTGACGTGGTTATTTTCATAAAAAAAAAAAAAAAAAAAAACAAGAACAATAATTTTTCTTTAAAAAAAACACAAAAACAATGATTTAGGTCTTGTTTGATAACCAATTCGTTTTTTGTTTTTTATTTTTATTTTTCATTTTTTAAAAATATGGTTGTTTGATAACTCATTTCGATTTTTGGTTTATAAAATTCAAAAAACGTTTATGAAAGTATTAATGAATTTAAGAAACAAGAAATAAAAAGGTTTTTCAAAATCTTTTAATTTTGCACATATACACGTTTTATAATATATTCATATGTTGCTACACATTTTGAGCAATTTTTTTAGACAAAACTTATTCCAAGTTTAACAATTGCACCCCTTTTTACAAGTTTAAGATTGAGATTATGATATTTGTTTGGTGTGATTTTTGATAAAAAAAAATAATAATAATAAAAGGTGAGTATAAATATCGATAGAAATCTGACAGTTTTAAGGGAAAATGTGGATTTTTTTCTGAACAAAATAATTAACCGTAAGGAATAATTTATGACTTTGAGAAATGGTGAAAATTGTTTTTTTTTTAAGGAAACAAATTCACTATGAATGCAAACCCAAACCAGTACAATTCTCTCCGAGAAGGAAACATGGGTGGAAACCGGTCCTCCCACTAACAATAAATATAGAGTTCACTTTTATTTAAAATAATAATAATAATTATTATTACTATTATTATTCTTATATGTTTGATGTTTTATTTTTAAAAAGTGGAATTTGCATGTATATTACATTAAGGTAAAAAAATCGAATAAATAGTAATTTTTTAAAAATATTTGTAAATATAGCAAAATCAGATTTATAGACTCCATCAATAGTGTCTGATAGACTCCATCAATAGACTACATCAATAGTGTCTGATAGACTCCATCAATAGACTACATCAATAGTGTCTGATAGACTCCATCAATAGTGTTTGATAGAGTCTATAAAAAAAAAGTTGTTAAATTTGCAATATTTTTAAAAAGTTGCTATAATTCTAATGTAGGGTAGGAAATTTGCTATATAGTGCAAATTCCCTTTTAAAAATTAAGCTTATTAAAGATAACTTTCGCATATGATTTTTCTAATTTTGTTATCTACTTAGCATATTGTTTTTTTTAATAAAAAAAATACCTAGACATGCTTTAGAAACTCAAAAAACATTAAATACCTTATCTGTTGAACGATTTATTTTGTCAATGTGCTTTCAAATATTACCTAGCTATAGTAGTCCTTGAGATATTTTAAAAGCTCGATGAATTAGAGTTTAGGTCCACATACCTAACCACTCGAATTGAAAGCTTAGATTCACAAAAAAAAAAAAAATGTTACATTCAAAATCTCCTATCTCAAATGTAGTTGTATATTTTTGAAAAAAAAATATTTTCATTCAAGAAAAATACAGTATTGTTATATTTCTCACAACTTTCTAAGTCAAACTCAAACTAATAATGAGGAATATTGTTAATATTGAGGACTAAATTTAATTGAATGCATTAAAAAAAAAACTGAGATAGAGTAAATTTCAAGCAAAAAATTTAACCTAAATAAAAAATAAAATAGTAAACAAATCGACTCTCGTCTCTTAAGGAGTCGAACCCGTGATGCCGATATTGAATTGGTTTACAACCAAATAATCAAACCACCGTGTGATTGACCAATTCAGTCTCTCATCTCTTACTATTGTAACTGAGTCAAGTTAACCTTCAAATTTTCTGCTTGTCAAAATATCTTTATATAATCTATAAAAAGTAGAATTTCATTAGAAAAATCTTTCAAAATAATTAGAAATTTTGTTTAGTATAAGCATTAAAGATTTGATAGTGAAGAGAAAGTTCCAAAAGCTATTTCCTTTTCATTGAAAGATTTGGAGGTTGGAAGGATGATATGGGCTTATCCCATTTTGGCCTTTCCTGTCATGAAAATTGAAACCCATTCTCCTTTTGAATTTATAATATTAAAAATATCACCTTCCTCATCTAATTGACTGTCAAAACCATGGGCAAAAAGGCATGGGAATCCATTTATTGGACCCTTCATTTTTGGGTTCCTAGCTTTTGGCTTTGATTCAAATAAATCATGTAAGGTTGCAAAAACAATGAATTCAATTATTTTTTAGTTCTAACAATAATAGAGGCGAGAGATTTCGAACTGATTATAACATTCATTACACACTTATGTCGGTTAATTTTTTTTTAAGGGTTAAAGACTTGAACATTGAATAAGTCAAACAATTATGGATTGGTTTAGTGATAAATAGTATTTTGAAAAATATAAGATGTATTTAAAATGATAATTCAAGTTATTATAACAAAGGAGTTGTTATAATAGACGAATTATAAACTATATTTGAAATACAAATTATTATAAGACGGAAGTTTTATTATAACATGATTGATGAGTTAATATAATTGAAACAAAAAATTACAAACTAGGCTACTAATTTCTATAACTAATGTCTCAAATTCATAACCTACTATTAAAAATAAACTCAAAACTAGATATGTCATTTTTCCCGTGGACGAATGAAAGTGGGGTACATAATTCCTCACTAGCTAGAGGGGACGAGAATATATTTCTCATTCTTATCTTTTCTTAAAATTTTTTTTTTTTTTTTTGGCTCATCTTAAATGAAAATATTTTTGTTGGTACAAATATTTATTTAAATGAATATTTTTCTTTAATAGTTCACTATTAACTAGCCGTTAGATATTTTCGATGAAAATTTAACTATTTAAAAAATATTATAAAAATAAAATAAATGTTATTGGGGAAAAAATCCTCAGAAAGAACGTATATGATCCCCGCAAAAATATGGTGAATTTCATGACCAGTCAAGATTACATTTGGTGGTAGGGTGGGGAAGCCTTCTCGTCATCTTCTTTTTTTTCTTTTTTTTTCGACACATTTTTCCCCCAAGTAACAATGATATCTTCTATGATCAAGTAATCATGATGTTATGAATTGGAATTCCCTCCCAAAACTATCGTTGAATTAAAAATGAATAAATAATAACTTATGATCGCCATTTAATTGAAATTAATTTCATTGGATTTTTTGTTGACAATAATAACTCTTGAAAGGGTAGACTAGGCTTAAATAGAAAGAAGTTTTAGATTTCAAAAATTAAAAAAAAAAAAAAAGACAAAAAAAAAGTGATTTTTAGTTTAAATTGGGGTGTTTGCATGTATATTCGTGATTAGGCAAAAAAAATTGCATAAATAGCAATTTTTTGAAAATATTTGTAAATATAGCAAAATCAGATTTATAGACTCCATCAATAGTGTCCGATAGACTCCATTAATAATGTCCGATAGACTCCATCAATAATGTCTGATAAACTCCATCAATAGTGTTTGATAGAGTCTATAAAAAAAAAGTTGTTATATTTGTAATATTTTTAAAAAGTTGCTATAATTCTTATAATTCTAATATAGAGTAGAAAATTTGTTATACAGTGCAAATTTTTTAAATTTTAATCAATTATATGGAATTCCAAAAATAATTGAGAAAAAACGTTAGGAATTGTCTAAGTAGAAATTGTCTTCAAAAAAAAAAAAAATAGAAATTGTCATTTAAAACCAAATTTCAGTATTATTTTACGTTCTTAATCGCTAATTGATTTTTTTTTTTTTTTTTGCGTACAAATTGGAAAAGAAAGATTACAAATTGCTAAATTGAATTTAATTGATACTTAGCCAGGGCTCGAGCAAACCAGTGAAGATGAATTTAATCACGAAAAAAAGAAAAAATAGCATCAGAAATTTTCAACGGTATGGAATTCAACCAACTTATGAGATCTAAGACCTAAGAATTTTGTTTGGGCAAATTTCGAAATCAAGATTGATTTGGGCCGATAGTACAAGATTCAAAATCTTTCGGTAATTTTTAGCATGCAAAATTGTGATGGGTCAATTTTCTAATTCGAGCAATAAGTGGGCTATTCCGATAGGGACAACTAGGAAAATAGCTAAATATTGAAAAATAATAAATATCATGACTACTAATTATTAGACTTTAAATTTATGTCTTTTTTTAATTATGAATTTTTTTAAATTTTGTAATAGGTTGATTGATTCACTATTATACTCCTCTCACATTTTCTAATATTTTTATCCCATCTATTTCAAAAAAGATATTTTGTAACTACTTTTCAATATAAGAAAATCTAAAACTAATAATTCTAACCAACTTTAACAAACTCGAGTCAAAATTGATAATTTAAACTTTGAAAATATATTTTTAAATTATAGATTTGATAAATTTTAAATAAATTATGTTGTAACTACTTTTCAATCTAGAAAAATCTAAAACATAATAAATAATTATAAAAGACCTTAGAAAAAATAATTAAAGTTAACAATTTAAACTTTTGAAAATACACAAAAGATATGTGTCTCGATGTACTTCTTTTGTACTACTAGCTTATATGTTATATGTTATTTTAGTTAGCTAGGACCGTTTTTTGTCGTTTGTATATGGTATGTTATAAGTGTATGTGTATATCTAGTGTACTGCTATTGTCCACAATGTATTATGTGTTTCATATGCATTTGTTATTTTGTTTGAAAACTGTGTTTTATATACACATTTGAACCTTAGTGTGTGATGCATTAAACCCCCTACTTGAATACAATTTTTTTTTTTCAGTTTTAACTTGTAAAATATTATATGCTATGAGTTAGCTATGATTGTTGCTTCTTGTCTGTATATGATCAGTTATGAAGTGTATATGTACATCTAATGTACTGCCACCGCCCACATTATATTTTGTACTTGATATGTGCTTGTTTATTGTGTTCGTAGATTTTGTGGTGCATTAAATCCCCCAACTGAATACAAGTTTTTTATTTTATTTTTCAGGATGACGACTACGTGATGACAGTGATACGTTGATCGAAACCCTTCAAGATCAACTTATGCGGTAAGAACGGGAGAATGAGAGGGGAATGATTGAATTATTCTTGAATGAGAGTGGAAAAATGATTGATTTGTTTATATAAATTGGAATGATCAAGAGTTTTACCTGGATCATAATTGAGGAATTATTTGCTAGTGCCTTTGATCGAACATGACTTGGAATCGGTGACAAAAAATTAGGAAGATCGACCTTTGATCGTGACTTTCGACCCGGTGACAACAAATTGGAAAGATCGTATTTTTTCTTACGACACTTTTAATCGACATATTTATTCTATTTTTTTTTTGTGATCAGCAACTCTCCATGATCTTAGGAATCTATGTCTAACTAACTATGATTTATCAAAAATTGATTTATAGCAAAATTTCAAGTGATTGAGTTCAATCACTGGTAATTGATTGAACTCAATCACTTAAGCTGAATCACTTAACAAACTGATTAAATACAATCAATTACTAGTGATTGAACTCAATCACTTGAAATTTTGCTATAAATCAATTTTTGATAAATATATGCTATAATTCTAATAGATGGTCCTAAAGTTGTTATACAGTACAAATTCTCTATTAACAACCTTACATTTTATCTTAATCACTCAACACATCACTTTTAACTTGTCATAGTTTTTCATGATGTCATTTTCACCAAATTTAATTTTTATCGAATTAGCAATATTCATTGGTTCCCTTTCACCGAATTCTAATTTTATCGATTTTCTCCTTTTTCTATCATTTTCACCAAATTCGATCTTTGCAGAATTAGCAAACAATTGGTGGTTCTTATATCCCCAAAACGTGGGGTGAAAAAACTAATTTCATTTGGTCAACGATATTCTGCTACATTTAACTTGGTAAAACGGCTGACTAATCATACCCCCTTATAATACGTACATTTGAAGTCATTTTTTATGTAGTAGGCTTGCACTTCAAAATGGCGAGGCGGCATACGCTAACAAAAATATAAGGAAATGACAACATTGAAAGTAAATCATATACTATGAAAGCATGATAAAAGAGGAACGAGCTTGTGGTCATGTGCAACAGGCACTAGACAAACATGATCGTGACATTGGGCACACCACATTTCCTTCATTATGTTGCGTTGCGACCGATATATTTTCCACAAACACCATATTTGCTCATTAGTTTATCAATAGAAGAAACATAATAGAAGCTTTATAACATCCAAACTAGGAAGAAATAGATGAGAAAATCATGATTGAGGAGTCTTCAACATTTTTATAAGAGATATGTGTTAAAATTTTGGCCCAAAACGTATTAAAAACATATAAAATTCATATTGAATTTTACCTTTCGAGGCCCAAAATGAGCATAGCCCAAACGAGGATGATGCTCCACGCGTACGGCTGACTCCACGCGTCGGGATGACTCAATGCTACACGTGTGTGGCTTGGTGCTGTTGGATCGACAACTCGATAAAGCGATGATCAAAACACTATTTCGACTCTTCATTTCTCATTGTCGATTCTGAGAGCTTTTAGCTCTAACAAAACGCTGCCGAAACTCTTCTCCTCTGCTTCTATGGTTCGATCTCCATCGATCAGTTGGATCTTCCAAGGCTTCAACGATCAACCATTGCTTCTTCACCAAAAGATAAGTATCTTCTAACTCTTTATGCCTAATCTTTTAGAAAGCTTGCATGTTGATATCGATCTTCGTTTCTGACTTGTGTGTTCTTTGTTTTCAACATGAAGTAAATCAAACGAACAAGAACAAAAAGCACAAACGAAAAGGAAATAAAAGAAAGAAGAAGAAGAACACAGAGGATTATAGTGGTTCAACCACAAGGGTCTAATCCACTCTCAAAAGGTAAGCCTAACTCTTTGTTGCTCTTTTTCACTTTACACAAGCATGAACACAAACACCATCACAAGCATGCACTGATTTCTCTCGTTTAGAACTTTACAGAATTTTCACACACTCTATTAGATGCATAAAGAAGTTATTTATAGGAATTCTTAGAACTGATCTTAGTGTTGAATGACTGCCTTAGCTTCTGTAAAATCTGTTTGTGATGTTGAGTTTGGTTGATAGGTAGTTTAGGAGGTTTAGATAGGATAGTTCCAACTGCATAACTGATTGTTCTTTTCTGTTTGCTTAAACTGATCTGTCAACAGCTTAACTGAAATCTGTTTAGAGCTGTTTCGAATGCCTAGCTGTTTATAGGACTGAGCATAACTGATTTACCTGAAATGCTGAAATGCTCATTTGTTTGTTCATGCTATGCTTGTCGAACTTCAATGCTTTGTTCTAGGAATAAGAACAACATGTAGAGATGTCTTGTATTTGTGCATTGCTTGTTTCTTTGCATTTATTCAACATTGTTTCAACAAATCTTCATCGTTGAATAGATGCTAGGCTTACCTCTTGGACTGCCCTTCTAGGATTTTGGCAAGAGGAGAATCTACTACTTTGAGTAGACTCAAGCAGTGTTCAAACTTGTCTTTGTTCACTGCTTTAGTTAGGAAGTCAGCTGCATTGTCTTATGTAGGAACTTTCAGCACTGTAACAGTTCCTTTGTCTACAATATCTCTGACAAAGTGAAGTTTTATATCAATGTGCTTAGATCTTCCATGATAATGTTGATTCTTTGTCAAGTGAATAGCACTTTGGTTGTCACACATTAGTTCAACTGTGTCTTGGTCATACCCTAGTTCACTTAGGATACCCTTTAACCACATAGCCTCTTTCACAACCTCTGTTGCAGCTATAAACTCTGCTTCAGTTGTTGAAAGAGCAATAACCGATTGTAGGTTTGACTTCCAATTTATGATATTACCTCCAAATAGAAAGGTAAAACCAGTTAGAGATCTTTTTTTTATCTAAGTCTCCTCCATAGTCTGAATCCACATAGCCCTTCAGCATAGGATCACCTCGATTAGGAGCTTTGTACAACAACCCTCTGTTAGGAGTACCAACTAGGTATTTCATAACACTTTTGGTAGCTTCCCAATGTCTCTTTCCCGGGTTTCCCATGTATCTGCTAACAAGGTTTGAGCAGTGGGATAGATCTGGTCTTATGCAGACCATTAGGTACATAAGGCTTCCAGCAGCTTGGTGTGTTGGGCTAGGGGAGTGCCAACAGCCTTAGAATTCATCATATTAAACCTTTCTAAGACTTTCTTAGCATATGAGCTTTGGGAAACAAATAGTTCTCCCTTAGCTCTGTTCCTTAGAATCTCCATTCCTAGAATCTTTTTAGCTGCTCCAAGATCTTTCATCTCAAATTCTGAGTTTAGCTCATGCTTGATGCTTCTTAATTCTTCTAAGTTCTTTCCAGCCAGCAACATATCATCGACATAGAGTAGTAGGTAGATGAAGCTTGAGTTACTTGCTTTTCTAAAGTAAACACAAGCATCATAGAGGCTTCTAGTGAAGCCTATCTTCAACATGTAGTCATCAAACCTCTTGTACCAGCATCTAGGAGCCTGTTTCAGTCCATAGAGTGATCTGTTCAGCTTGCACACTAGGTTCTTCTTGCTTTCCTTGATAAAGCCTTCAGGTTAATCCATGTAGATCTCTTCTTCTAGACTTTCATGTAAGAATGCAGTAATTACGTCCATTTGTTCTAGCTCTAGGTTTTCACAAGCAACAATAGCTAGCAATATTCTTATTGAGGTGTGTTTGACTACAGGAGAGAAAATCTCATTGTAGTCAATGCCCTCCTTCTGTTTAAAGCCCTTAGTAACTAGCCTAGCTTTAAACTTGATTTCTTCACCAAGTCCAATTGACTTCTTTTTGAAAATCCATTTACAGGGAATGAATTTCTTGTTTAGGGGTAGTTCCATAAGAACCCAGGTCTTGTTCTTGTAGAGTGAGCTGATCTCACTTTTCATGGCCAATAGCCAGTTGTTTTTGTCTGTGCTCTTAAGCACTTCTTCATAGTCTTGAGGCTCTTCTTCAGAGTGCTCACTAGTCACACAATTTGCATATCTATTAGGTAATCTAATCTCCCTCATTGGTCTTGTTCTAGTGTTGATGCAAGTTGAAGGTTCAACTTGTGTAGTAGGAATGTCTGGTTCTTCATTGATTTCTTCTTCTTCCAAAACTATAGAGTCTTCATCTTCTTGGTTAGAGGGTCTTGGTCTAGGAGAATCAAGATTAGTGTGTAGCTCCACCTGAGAACCAAAACGTTATTCAGCTCTTTTGTCTTCTTTAGGAGTTTCTTTAGCTTCGGTGCTCATGTAGAGCTCATCTTCTTTGAACACAATGTCTCGGCTCACAATGCATTTGTTTTCATTGAAGTTCCAAAGTTTGTAACCTTTGGTTCCATCAGGATAGCCAATAAACATGCATTTGAGAGCTCTAGGATCCAGCTTCCCCTGTCTCTTATGAACATAGGCTACACATCCAAAAACTTTCAAATTTGTTAAATTGGGAGGAGTGTTGTACCACTTCTCCTGAGGTGTCTTCAAATCAATAGCAACACTAGGGCTTCTATTGATAGTATAGGTAGCAGTAGCTAGTGCCTCAGCCCAAAACATATCAGGAAGTTTAGCTTCAGAAAGCATGCACCTTACCCTTTCCATAAGTGTCATATTCATCCTTTCAGCAACACCATTTTGTTGTGGAGTGTAGGGTGTGGACTTATGTCTAGTGATTCCATATTTATCACAAAAAGAGTTAAAGTCGTGGCTTAAGAACTCTAGTCCATTATCTGTTCTAAGGTATTTTACCTTTTCATTAGATTGCAATTCAACCTTAGTTTTCAAATCTCTAAACCTAGAAAAGGTTTGATCCTTAGATTTTAACAAGTAAGTCCAAACCTTTCTAGAATAGTCCTCAATTAAAGATATGTAATACCTTGATCCACTCCATGAAGGAGTTTGAGGTGGTTCCCACAAGTCAGCATGTATATAGTGTAGAATACCCTTTGAAAAATGATCTCCCCTTGTGAACTTCATTCTCTTTGCCTTGCCTAGAATGCAAGTTTCACAAAACCTCAATCATTTTGATCCTTTGGTTAGAATCAAGCCCTGCTTCATGAGTTCTTATAGTCCTTTCTCACTGATATGAGAAAGCCTTCTATGCCAAAGTTCAATCTCATCTTCCTTGGAAGATTCTGAGATTAGGGCATATTTGGGGATGCTCACATTCTTCACAAAGTAGAGCCCATTTAGCTTTTCTACAACCACTACTACAAATATGGGTTTAGATGATACTTTCCAAAACCAAATTGTAGGGGAGAATACAATTAAAGTGTCATAAA
>JBBMEF010009675.1:0-22636 GCA_037832685.1 Sicyos baderoa | reverse complement strand
CACTAGTTATTGATTGAGTTCGATTGAGTTCAATCACTCATAATTTTGGTATATGTGCAATTATTTTCAGTTTTGTGCTATAGATGCAATTTTTTAGCCATTTTTTGTTATACATGAAAAATCTCTCTCTCTATATATATATGTAAGATTGTTTTAGTTCAACAACGATTGAGAGTGGGAGATTCAAACCTCTGATCGAGGATAATTACGATTGAGTAGAATCATTTTTGCTATTTACATAATATTTTTTTTGGTTTTGAACTCTTTAGTGTTGAGAATTATTTTTCGTGAATTAATTCAATGCTATATGGAGTTCTTAATTGTTAAAACTGAAGGTGTCTTCCCTCTTTTTGTGTAGCTATCCTCAACGAGTGTCGAAGCTAAAAGCTACCGTGAGATACATGTTTCATAATCCTGATGACGTGAGATGGTTCAAGGTAAAATAAATTGTAATATGTTATTATGTGGATGAAAAATTAGTTGAAATTGAACAGTTCTTGTATTAGAAAGTGCTCTATGCTTTTCTTTTCTCTCTCATTCACTAAGAGTCGCCTCGCAGGATGAAACTGTCGTCGGGCCTGTGTTAAGTAGGGTGGAGGAAATTAATTGATGTACACAAAAATTTCTATACAGGATAATTATATGGTTTGGTAGAGAAACTTAGAATCATAGTGCATATGATAGACAGGAAAATTAAGTAGGGTGGAGGAAACTAATTGATGTACACAAAAATTTCTAGACTGGAAAATTATATGCTTTGTTAGAGAAACTTAGAATCATAGATAATATGATAGACGGAAAATGGGAAAAAGTAGTTGAGGTGCTCGTAAGTTGGCTGAGACAGTCACGTCTCACGGTTAACACAGAAAAAAAAAAGATAAACAGGGAAAATTAGGATCTAATTGACTGGGACTTAATCATCATGAGTCGAGGGCTTTCGGGATCTAAGAAGTTATGAGCTACTTAGGGATGTAGAAGGTAGTAGGTCGTCTGAAAATAGTTGAAGTGCATATAGATTAGCCAAGACATATAAAAAAGAAATTGATTGGGACTTACAATGGTTCTTGTCCAGAGGAACTGTCTAGTATAGTTTATGCTCAAACCTTTTTAAATGAGAAATCCTTGCATGAAGATCACCACTTGCCTTTGAAGTTGAACTACAAGATATATCTTTTATATATTATAGTTTCCCCTCCTAATGTGGAATCATCAATGCAGCCTGTTGATGTATGGTCGAAATGTGGCAGACGCGGTCGTGTGAAGGAGCCTGTCGGTACACACGGTAAGCTTCTCAATACCAAAACGGATATCTACTAAGACATGTTACTGGTAATAGAATAATGTTCCTTACATTGTTGGTTTTTGTGGAACACAGGAGCAATGAAGTGTCTTTTCAATGGAGTGTTACAGCAACATGACACAGTATGTATGAACTTATACAAGCGAGTTTATCCGAAATGGCCTGAACATCTCTTCCCATTACTTGATGCTTAGATACTACTTACTAGATAGTGTGTGCTGTGTTGAACCAGGTTGAAGTTTTGGTAGATGTTTCTTTCTGGCTCATTGTGTTTATTTTTTAGCTTATTATGTATTACATATTCACAGGAAGGATCAATTTTGATTGTCTTTGATGGGTTTCCAATGTATTTTTTTTTTTTATCTTTATCTTTGTGTAAAGTTTCATAAAACTTTGGTAAGCTGGGAGTTGGAAACTATTTTTTAGGAGTTTGATCTAGAGATTTTTGTGTAACAAAAGTGTAAGCTATTAATTTTGGTTTTTCACACCCATTTCTAGAATCTAAATAATATGAAGGACTAAGCATTTTGGAAGGTTAATTTATATTTTACCTTTTCTTTAGTACAACAGTTGGCTGGGATTTGAATCCATGCATAACTTTTTCTTGATGGTATGCTCATTAATATTAGACCATAGGATTTGAAACATTTCTAGTGGTTGATCTTCAAATTTTTGGAGTATTCATTAATACTAATTTACATTTAATTTCTTTTTTGGAAAAATTGCACACACCACCCCTAAGTATGGTGTTTGAAACACCCTTAAATTTGTAATTTGATCAATTACATCCCATCAAATTTTTCAATAGTGTAGCAATTAACTCCCAAATCTAATTTAATCAAGATATAAAAGTTTAAAATTGTCATATAAAAAAGAATAGTCTCTCTATCTTCTACCTTTGTCTTCTTCATCCATCTTCATTTTTTAAATCTCATTCTCTCTAAATTAACAAAAAAGAATGCCAGTTCATTTGCTAAATCTTTTGTGTCTCTCTGAGTTCTGTTTTGGTACAAGGGCTGTTAAATTCTCAAAGCAGACAAGATATTTCATTTTCAGATTGAATTAATAAGATGAATCGAACCAATTTTCAATAAGAACACCCATTTGAGTACAGATTTTATAACCCAAAAGGCCAACCCCATTTCTAAACTAGATCCAAAATGTTTCAGAACACACACATATATATATCTACAGTTTGACCACTAAACTTTGAATTATTTGTGTTTTTTCCCAACTTTTTTTACTGTTGGCTGTTGCTGATTGTTTATTGGTTTCTCTTTTGCTAAGTTTATTTGTTGAAATTTCAGGGTCATATTCTTCTCTAACTAACACCCAACTTTATTAATAATGTAAGTTTTTTTTGTCAATCTTAGAAAGAATAAAAATGTTATTAGTGGCATTTCATAAATCTCATTTTCTCTAAATTAACAAAATGAAAAGGTTTGGCCAGGTGTGAGCAAGCTACAGAACTAGCATGAGTATCCCCAGTGTAACCCCCGAAGCCTTCCAATTGTTAGGATCTCACAAATGTCTCACATTGGAAAGTGAGAGAGTTCAACATCAATATAAAAGAGATATGGGTTACTCCCCTCATTACCAATTGGTTTTGAGATGAAACCTCATATTTTCTTCACACCAATTGGTAATGAGGGGAGTAAAATTAAATATTATTCAAATGTAAGAGTACAACTTTAACCTTAAGAAATCAACCAAGCTTTGCACAGAATCCATTGATCAATTTAAGATTTAGTTGGTTTAAAATTTATCAAAATTAATTTAGAAAAAATGAGATTTAAGAAATGAAGATGGATGAACAAGACAACGGTAAAGGATAGAGAGACCATTCTTTTTTATATGACAATTTTAACCTTTCGTATTTTGCTTAAATTAGACTTTGAGAGTTAATTACACTATTGAAACTTGAGGAAATGTAATTGATCAAATTTCAAGGTTAAGGGTGTAATTATTATAAACACCGTACTTTAGGGGTGGTTTGCGCAATTTTTCTTTTCTTTTTTATGGTTTCAAGCATATTCTTTGATATTTTCGTCAATGCATTCATGATATTAGTCGGAGAGAGTGGTGGAGATGATATTGTAACTCACATTATGTTTTATTTATTTTATTATATCTCTGAGTCCATGACGATTCGAGTTAGTTTGCGCACACCTTAGTCTTTACTAATGATAAAATGTATTGTCTATTTTAAAACCTAATCAAATTAGTGGAGTTCACCACGTAGTATATTTTATTGATTTTAAAACCTAATAAAATCCTAGAGGCTCATTATACTTTATGGACTATGAATTATGAATTGCTAATAATACTAATCTAATTATCTTGACCTCAAAAGGTATAATTCTTAGCAAGTTTTGCAAGCCACCCAAAAACTTTGGTTAAAGAAAAGCTATAAGATTGAGCATTTCTAATTGGCTTAATGTACTCCACTAATATCTTTAATATTAAGATAAAAATAAGCTACTAATGTTTTTCTTATACAAAGACATGTGTTCTGATATATACACTATTATCTTTGAGAAATTGGTTCAAGTGGTTAGATGTAGATATCAATTTTGAAAGGAGAAAAATAATAATTTATTTGTTTTTAAACAAGTGCTATTTAAATTTAAATTTAATATTTTTTTAGATTAAAACTATATATCTTAATTGATTCATAATCATCCCTGGTTTACGGCATGCATAAATTTGTATGCCCTACAATCTTTTTCTCCAATTTTGATTGAAGATCACACCGTTGTTCCCATCTGCCTATTCTTTTGAGTCACCATCCATATAAAGTCCCATGCCCCCTACCATAAAGCATATAGTAATGTGGTATTAAATTACTGAAAATACTACAATTTTTTTTTTTTTTTTTAAAGAATTAAAAAGACTACTTAAAAATTGAAAATATCTAAGGCGTTCAAGTTTACTATTTCCTTTTATCTTAAAAATGAAAAAAAAAATCAACATAAGGCCTTCTTTCTCCCACCCTTTCAAACCCATGATTCAATCTTTGAGAGGCTCGGAAAGAAGAAGATGGAGAGTCTTGTTTCAAAATGTTAGGGACAACGAACAACCACAAACTCCATATTGACATGATATTGTCCACTTTGGAAATCACTCTTCATGACTTTGTTTTTTAGCATCTCCCAAAAGGTCTCATATCAATGGAGGTGTTGTCCCCTTCTTAAATACACAAGATTTTTCCCTAATCTTAGCGACGTGGGACAATTTTATTTGCTCAACACAAAATCAAATTTTTATCCATGAAAAATGTTTATATATTTATAATTTAAAAGTTAACTGATGTTTGATATGTGTGTATTTTTAATTTTCTATTTTTATGATGTAGTTTCTATCCATGATAAATTTTAATATAAATACATTGTCAATTTATTGAGTTTTTAATTAATTCAGTTATCATCATAATTAACATTCTGTTGGAGATACTCACTTTGTGCCAATTGTCCCACATTCAAAAGGTGAGGATTTTACAACTCATTTATAAAAGATATGAAATACTTCCTCATTCCCAATTGGTTATAAGGTGGAACTCAATATTATCTAATATTGTATATCAGAGCGCAATGTGGGTAATGACCCCCAAATTCCGATCCAACCCAAAATATTTTGAATTCTAAAGCGGGTGTGGACCCAACCCAAACGGGCATAAGCTTAAGCGGGTATTTGATCCCAAAGTTCGGATCCGACCCAAGCAAAAGTAAGTCAAAGCGGGTCTTTCGGTCCACAAATTCGGATTAGGATCTAGTTCAAGATGACATTTCCCGATATGGATACTTTACGGATACTTTTGCGCTCCTTACGATTTTTATTTTACAATTTTCATCAGACTACGTTTGCCTTCTTTTGCGGTGATTTCTAAGAAGGAAAACATGGAGAGAGAGAGGGAAAAAAAAAAAAGCCTATTTAGAAGTGATTTATGGGATATCAAATGTGGAAGACAGAAAAAATGGGATGGCGACGTGGGAATTTTAATATTATTAAAAAATTATCTTCTAATATTAGTTCATTTTCACACTCCTACATTAATGTATTGTTAAACAGCCAATTTAGTAGCTAAAATGTTACTAGATTTTCACTTTTTTTACCGCCATTTTTTTATGTCGATTGAATCAAAGATATAATATTATAACTTTTTTGTTGGAATTAATTAAAACTAATTAATTAACATTTAGTTATAAACTTTATTTTTGGATAAGAATAGTTTAAGGATAAATTGAGACAAAATTACAAAAGACTTTAATTAAAGATGAAAAAAACATAACTATAATCAACAAAAACAAGGAAGTGTTTTATCTAAATAGAACGTCAACCGTGGCCGAATGAATCGATAACACGATTGATATGGTTTGATGTTAATACATTTCTACTTCACGGTCACATGTTTGATCCATGAAATTAGTATTTGTAATCTTCCTTTCCTCTAATTGTACTAAAAAAAAATACAACAACAATGATAATTATTTCATAAAATAAGTGTATTAGTTGAAAATTTTATCTTACAAAGTTCTTCTTGCCGCATTCCTCCTTTCTCCCCCACCCAAAAAAAGAAAAATTGACGGTTCATATGAGATTTTGATGGATGATGTAGAATCAAGACATGTGTAAATTATAAATTTTGGTTTATATATTAATTTAAATATGTGCGAGTGTGGGATATAATCTCTATTTGTATCTATGGTTCTTTCTCCCTCATTTACAAATATCTCGAAGGCTATAGAGCTTTTTCTCAAGGTGAAATGTGTCTCAAGGGCTTTGCAGTTTGTTCTTGAGGTTGAACTAGTCTCAAGGGCTTTGTAGCTTGTTCTCGAGATTGAATTTGTCTTGAAGGCTTCACGACTTGTTCTCAAGGTAGACTTTCTTGATGTTGAATTAGTCTTTGACTTGTTAATTTTCTGTGATGATCGGTTTTTGACTTGTTGATCTTTGATCAATCGTACTTGTTGATTTTCTTTAATGATCGATCTCTGACTTGTTCATCTTCTATGACCCACTTGAAGAACACGATGCGTGTTCTTTGTGTTTCGCGAAATCATTTGATCTTCAAAGATTTTGGACTTCAAGGTAGTATTTGACCCTTTGCAATTTGGAAGGTCTCATATTTTGGGGAATTCCCTCCTGAGTTTCAAATTTCTTGACCCCCTTAAAATAGATGCTAGCTCCTCTATTTATTGAGCTTCCCCGAATCATGGGCTTGAATTCTGATGGGTATTTGGGTCTGGCCCTTGGACTTGACCTTTTAACTTAGATTCTCTAGCTTGGCTCACTAAACGAACTTTTATTTGATTTAATTTTGAGTTTTTTAGCCCAATTTAATTTTAAAGAATATTGTCCAAAAAAACCAGTTTAATTTCACCATTAAATTTGGAAAAATGACATGACAATTTATGACTGACTGAAGTTTCTCAATCAACACGGACGTCGTAGATGAAGTTTGGAGGGACCAGATAAACCATAATATTTTATATTAAAAATATAATTTATCATTTATATTTATAACTCTAAAATGTTTTTAAAACTTTTTTTCTATATACTTTAAAATTTATAAAATAATAGTTTTGTAAACGTACAAAAAGTCAAGGAAAGAAAAGAAAAAAATTGTATTTATAAATAAATGGGATGAAAAAAGATTAAAAAAACGAAGAAAAAAGTAAACATAAAAGAAAACACATAAACAAAACTAATTGAGGAAGAAAAAATTGAACCAGAAAAGAAAAAAAAGAAAAAGGAAAATGAGATTGCAGCAAGATGGATTTGAACCTAACTCATTCGAAATCATAAAAGAAAAATATTTTGGGGGCCACGTCTCACGACCATCCCTCCCGATTGGAAGGTTGGTTTGAAGACAGAGGAGAGAATATATTGATAACCTAAAACTCCGTTTAATAATTAATTTTTTATTTTAATTTTTGAAATTTAAGTTTATCATATATTTTTTCTTACTGTGACATCTACGTCTCATCTATATTTATAGAAATTAAATTGAAATTTATAAACAAAAAAAGTAGTTTTAAAAAGTTTGTTTTTGTTTTTAAAAGTTAGTTAGTTTTCATATATTTTCTTAAAAAAAAGATAAATACATGATAAAAAAGGTGAAACACATTGTAACAAATATGAGTAAAAATAAATTTAAATTTAAAAAATCAAAAATAAAAATCCAAATGATTATCAAATGGGACATAATAAATTATTCTTAAAAAAAAACCAATACAATAATGGTGATTTTTAAAGTGCGGCTAATGATGATTTTAAGGTATTTTGGCAATTAGTAAATTATAATTTTTTTATTTAATATTTATTTTAATATCTTTACAATTTTTCTGGATTTCATTAGTATTATAATATTATATGAGATTTTTTCATATATAATAAAAATAGTAAGTATTTTTAGCTACACGAGTAAATCAAAACTAATTTATTTATAATAGAAAATTTAAAAATAATAAAATTATGATTTTATTATTCATTGAGTTTTAACACTAATAAAAAATTATATGTAATAGATCAATTATTTTAAAAATTATGGTCATAAAAATAGAATGTGTTGATGATAAATTCTCATATTTAATACTAGAATAGTTAGTCATCCAAAATTAAATTTTTAGCTGTGTACAAATCACAAATCAATGTAAGTTCAACAAATCTAGTACTTCAACCTACTCATTCAAACCCCTTTTAAATAATTTAAGAGGGGTTTAATTTTTGATAACCATTTTATTTTTAATTTTTAGTTTTTGAAATTTAAGTCTATAATTATTATATCATGTGTTTTTTCTTACTTGGATGCCTTTATTTTACCTATAATTTTAGAAACCAAACTTAAATGTGGAAACTAAAAAAGTAATTTACAAAAGTTTGTTTTTATTTTTAAAATTTGGTTAACATTCCCATTTTTTTTTAAAGTAAGATAGATAGATTATAGAGAAGGTGGAATATAATCGTAAGAAATTTAGGTAAAAATGAACTTAAATTTAAAAAACCAAAAAACAAAAATAAAATGATTATAGAACGAAGTTTCAATCAAAGGACAAGAATGAATATTTTATCTATCAATTAACTCCATCCATCTTGAACATATATTATATCAAGGAAATTTATCCCTCATAACATATTTTTGGCTCTTCATTATAATTATAGCACATTTTTAAAATAATTCATTCATAGCTGATAGCACATTTAGCCCAAAACTTTTATTCTATCATCATTAGACTTTTATCAATTCAACTAATAGATTTTAGACTTCTATCAATACAATTAATAAACTTTAGACTTCTATCGATTTTGAGTGATTGAACAGTGCAAATTGATAGACTTCAATTATTTTTGTGCATCAAATGAATAAGTTCGAAACTATGCTATACATGGAAGTGTTTTTTAATATAGATGCAAATTCCCAATAAGCTATTTCATTATTAGTTTGGGGAATTTGCATGTATATTACAATAAGACAAAAAAATTGCATAAATAGCAATTTTTTGAAAATATTTGCAAATATAGTAAAATCAGATTTATAGACTCCATCATCAATAGTGTCTGATAGACTCCATCAATAGACTCCATCAATAGTGTTTGATAGAGTCTATAAAAAAAGTTGCTATATTTACAATATTCTTAAAAAGTTGTTATAATTCTAACGTAGAATATAAAATTTACTCTATAGTGCAAATTTTCTATTATTTTCGTGATTAAAATATATTTATTTTCAATATTGTTAGCCGCCGGATCATTTCCACATCGGCTACTAGAACATCGTGAACAGCTCTATTTGAATTCGTCAAAATAGAAAAAGAAATGTGCATTATTTCTTTACCAACTTGCCCAATTGGCCACCATAATAAATCTCTTTTCTTTGATTAGTAAACCTTATATTCTATTTTCAAAAAAAGAAAAAGAAAAAAAAGTAAACCTTCTATTCCTTTTAAGGAAGATGGTAAAGACTATTTTATTGAGTGTTTAATTAAAGATATAACCTACCTTTCAAAAAGAAAATAATAATAATAACTGTTTATAAGAAAAACAAACAAAGAATCCTCCTGCAAAAAAGTAGTTTTTTTTAAAAAAAAAATTATTTAATTCGATTATAATTAATGAGAGAGATTTGAACTTATAATTTATTTGATCATTGAGAATACATTGATATGGGTGAATTAATATTTTTGTTGATTTCAAAATTATAGTTATGTTCTTAATCAAAATATAACTCAATTAACATGATAACCTATAATATGATGATCAATAAACTATGATTTTAAATCTTTGTGTTTGAATTAAGAAAAAAATTATTGTTGTGCTCAATTAACATGATGATGATCAATAAACTTAGTAAAAGAATAAGTTGGGAGAGGGGATTACAAATACCGATTTCAGGGATCGAATCTGTGACGCTGATATTGAACTGATTTACAACCAAACATTGAAACCATTATGTCAATGACACATTCGATGATTATCATACATTGAATCTATCACTTTATACTTAAAGTCTTCTTTGACCAATTTAACCATTTTATAATAGTTGAAAATGCTAAGTAGAAAAAATAAATGGTAGTTAAGTAGAGAGAAGTTACATATATATTAACTCAAAAAAAAAAAAAAAAAGCAATAGATATATTTATTAACAAATATTGTTATTAATTAAGTTTAAAAGAAAATATAAAGTTGTTAATTTAAAAATATGTTAAACATTTTTGTAAATAAATTTCTAGAATAGATTGAAAAGATGTAGTGAGATGTCTAATATATTTGTATTAATTATAAAATAAGTGTTGTGATTCTGATTCAGTAACATTCTAGAATAATTGCCACAAGAGCATAGTTTTACATGTATTTTGTACTACCTATAATCATGGGTTTGAGTTTTTGTTTTATGCCACAAAGTTCAATGTTTTTCGGTTTTTTGTCCTAATTATAATGAAATTATTTTTTAACCAAAATTTTTAAAAAAAGGAAAAATAAATTCATTCGTTTTGCTTTATTTTCAATTTTTTTTTATATAATGCTAAAATTGAAATAGAACAAAAACTGGACCACTATTACAATTTTAATTTTCTAGGACAATTTTGAATTGTCGCTTACCATGACGATTATCCCAAAAATCTTCTTTGTCACGAGATCCCTAGATCCCTTATCATAGTAAGTCTTTTATGATATAAAATAACAATGTCATAAAATATAATTTATGACAGTTATAAAATTGTCTTGAATGTTTTTTCACGACAGCTACAAATTGTTATGAATAAATGAAAAATAGGGTTTATCATTTTTATTTATGATATTTTATAAGTGTCATAAATTATGTCATTTTTGCAATTTTAACTTTTGTTACCATGACAGTTTTTAAATGTCATAAAATAGAGTTATTTTTTTAAATAAAATTAAATCGTAAACTGTCATAATTTCTGATAGTTTAAAATTGTCATAGAATGAATAATATGACTGTTGTGATAGTCATGATGACAATTTAAAGTTGTCATAACTTAAATTTCATGACAATTATAATAGTCATGATTTCTATTTCACAATAGTTTAAAGTTGTGATAAAAGATATATCATGACAGTTTTAAATTTAGAATTTGATATATTCTATTAATTTATTCCTTGATTCATGCTAATTACAATTAAATCCGACAAAGCAACATTTAAACTTGTCAATAATTTAGCATTTCAAAAATATTATCATAATCCACATAAAAACCAAATAAATTTCATTGATCATAATACAAATACAATATAAGTTCTAAACAAAGTAGTATATATGTGAAATAGTGTGGACATCCATCTCAAAATCAATTGACAATGAGAGGAGTAGTCCACCAACCTTATAAACATTCTCAACATGTCCCCTCAAGATGGTGCCTCTTTTTTACCAATCTTGAATCGGATCTCAATTTCTTTTTATTGGACTATATATCATTTTGGGCTTAATGAGTTCTAATACCATGTGAAATAGTATGGACATCCATCTCAAAACCAATTGACAATGAAATGAGTAGTTCACATACCTTATAAACACTAAGAGATATCCCCACCTTACCAATGTAGGATTCTCAACAATATATATAAAAGTAGTAAATTAAATTACACTGAATGATTCATAAACCCTAGGATGAAAATCAAATACTTTGGCAAGTCGTACGAAACTGACAACTTGGACGATAACTATCCATGCAAATGATCCTTTGCCATGAACAAAGTACCTACACAAGATAAAAATTACAAATTCCTAAAGATTACCTCGATTTTCATTAGGCTAGCATAACTGTAGGATAGCCGCATAAACACTATTCAAAATGCATCAAAAGTAGGTTAAAATACCATTTTGGTCCCTCAACTATCATCTTAGTTCCATTTTGGTCCATTGACTTTCAAAAGTTTAATTTTGATCTCGCAACTTTACTAAAAACTCAAGAATAGTCCTTGGAGTTAAAAATAATTAACCATAGTTAAATTTTTAATGATGTGGAAAAAAACGTTTCTCATTTCTTCTTTTAAGTATGGTTAATTATTTTTAACTCTAAGGACTATTCTTAAGTTGTTAGCAAAGTTGATGGATTAAAATTGGACTTTTGGAAGTTAAGGGACAAAAATCGAACCAAGATGATACTTGAGGGACGAAAATGATGTTTTAACCTCAAAAGTATGAGTGAGATATTATTTTAGGAGTAAGAAATTAGACTTACTAATTGATACACCGTTGCAGGTGTTAATATATTATTCTTAAAAAATTCATTACTTCATTGAACATCATTCTCCTAGGGCCAACCAAAAGACTTTCATAAAAAACTCGTACATACTTCCTATCTATGGTCAAACTCGATTGATACAATCTTTCTCCATAATAATACCAATAAATTGAGACACAAAAAAAGTTTCAAAGGTTGATGTCAAGATAAAAATAGTTCAAAAAATCAAGTCATGTTAACAATAAAAAATCAGCAATATTAAACTTGTCACTAATTATGTATTTTCTAAAATAATGTCTAAATTCACATAGAAATAACACACCAGCTTAGATGAACAAGGTCCTCGACAAAATCACTTATTGTGTTTCTCCATTGGAAAGAACGACCTACTTAAAAAATGTTTGTGGAGGGGTGTTTTTTTTTTTGATGTCAAAAGTTCCGTTGCCGGGAATTGAACCCAGGACTCCTAGGTGAAAGCCAGATATCCTAACCGCTGGACGACAACAGAATTTGTTATTTGTGGAGGGGTGTTAGGGTGTTGGCCTAACTCCATATTTGATGGAGCATGCAACTCTAAGAAGCCTCCCAAAAGTCCCATGAAAATCTCCATTTTTCAATCAAAACGATGGTTTTCTTTGCTAACCATTCATAACACTCCTCTATTCAATCAAAATTTTTGTCTCAATCTCTCACAACTCTTCAATTCAAATAAAATTTTAATTTCACCAAATCTTTCATAATTACTACCCTTATTTCCACGTTTAAAGTTGAGAAATACTTATGTAAGTAGAGAGATCTAATTATTTGTTGTTGTGGCACCAATTGGTGCCACAAATTTTATTTACATTTTTTTTTTGTTGACTTTCTCTTTAAAATGAAATAAATTTGTAGCAACAAGTAGGACCTCTCTACTTGTTCATGAGTAGAAAAGTATTTCTCTTTGAAATTTTGATTGGTTGAGTTAATATTTATCAAAATTAATTTGAGAAGAATAAAACTATTATGAAAATGAAAATCAACAATCAAAATGAATATAGTAAAGATAAAGAAAACACGAAAGAAGAAGAAAAAAAAATAACACAAAAATTTACGTGGTTCACTAACGTTGTGTTAGCTAGCCCACGAGAATAGATGGAGAACAATTATTGAGAGGAGGCGAATTACATATTACAAAATTACAGAGTGAATGTCATATTACGACTATGGTTTAATTCGAACTTATATATGCGCTCTCATTAAACCCTATTACAGAATGCGTAAACGTAAAACAGAATGCGCTGCCGAAATAGAATGTTTTGCGGAGTGCAGTTAGCAGATATGCGAATATGCAACGCGAGATGCGTTCACACAATATAAAACAAAATGCAAAAAAATGTTCTCGCAACGGAGGTGTTGCCTCCGCACCCCCACTCGCTAATCGGGCAGCGATACCCGAACTAACTAATCGCAGGGTATTAATGCGTCCAAGGCATATCGCAACAAAGAATAAGAAATAAATATCAAGAAAAAAGACAAATGTAGAGAGGTAGACAAACTTTTTCTAAATGAGAATTTTATCATTTTATATTTTACTTACCAAACTTGAAGGAGATGTAATTAATCAAATTAAAAGCTTAATTGTGAAATTATTACAAATACCCTAATTTTTGGATGATTTGTGTAGTTTTCCTACAAAATAAAAGGAGAATTTATAATATTATAATTTTTAAAAATGAGATTTATATTTTATTTTATTTTTTTAAATGAGATATTAATTAATGAAAAAAAATCGTCAATTTGTAGTACATACATCCCATTATTTATAGAGGATTTTACATGTATATTACAATAAGACACAAAAATTGAATAAATAACAACTTTTTGAAAATATTTGCAAATATAGCAAAATCAGATTGATAGACTCCATCAATAGTGTCTGATAGACTCCATCAATAGTGTTTGATAGAGTCTATAAAAAAAAAAGTTGTTATATTTGCAATATTTTTAAAAAGTTGCTATAATTTTAATGCAGAGTAGGAAATTTGCTATACAACGCAAATTCCCTTATTTATATGCATAATATTGAAAAAAAAATATATATAAAAAACAAAGAAATGATAAATTATAAATATGACATATTATATTCTCACAAATGATAAATAATATAGGGAATTTGTACCGTATAACAACTCTTTGACCCCGGTTTGCAATTACAACAACTTTTAAAAAATAATTCGTTTATAGCAAATTCTGTTTATTTGTTTAAAGAATCTCTTTTTTACCCTTTTTATAAACGATTTTGATAGAATCTATCATTCTCTAGCGATGGAAGTTTATCAATTTACTATTGATTAAATCAACTTCTCGTTCAAAGGTTTTAATTGCTTTTCAAAATACTCATTTATCAGTAATTGATTATATTAACCTCTATTGATAGAATCCCATGAAGTCTATAAATTTACTATAGATTGAATCAATTTCTCATTCAAAGGTTGTAGTTACTTTTCAAAATGTTTATTTATTTGTAATTGATTCTATCGGCCCCTATTGATAGAATCTATCGATCTCTAGTGATGTAAGTTTATTAGTTTACTATTATAGAGAAAGAGGAAAGAAGCCCAATTAATCTGAGCACATTTTAAAAATTCATCTCATTGGTCTTTTGGTACATGCCGAAAATTTTGAGCGCGTAGTTAAGAGAATGGTCCAATCGGACATCGCCAAGTCAGCATAGGATCGGAGAAAGGAATATTTGAGGAACACGTGGCAAACAGTGATTGAATGTCTTGTTGCTTCCCTATTACAGACCGTATCCTTAATTCGTCAACTCTACCAATTAATGAATATATATGATAAATACAAAAACCATTAGTTATCCTCCGTAGCGCAATCCTGACCGTCGCTCAACTTGACTCATTAGATGGATTTCCAATTTATCAAAATGCCCTTGCACTTTCTTTTATTTATAAAACACAGCCACTTCATTCATTCAACGTCTTTTAATTACATAATTGAATCCAATAAATTATAAATTTAGATATTATACTATATTTGTACATTTAGTTTATTAGGTTCTTGATCTTTTCTATTATTAGATTACTATGTTTCTAATTCGTATATTTATATTCTCACAGAAAAATGAAATAAATACATTATTATTCTTTCAATTATTATGGTATCAGAGCATAATATTTTTTCTGCTCTAATATGATTTTTTTTTTTTAAATTATTTATTTAGTACATATCAGGGGAATGGGGACAAATACCAATTTTCAGGATCTAAACTGTGACGTAGGTGGTGAACGGGTGATGAGGTCCGATTTATAAGATGCACAACCGTCAAAACACCATTCCAATAAGAAATATGAATTTTTGACTCGAATAGGTGAGCTCAATCAACATTCAATATATGTTGATGTCTTTTTTTCAACCACCAAATTCTGTTCTGGTCTAGCCACACAAGAAATTTTATGTTTTACCCCTTTTTATTTGAAAAACTTATTAAACAACAACTCGAGTGCATTATCTGATCGAACAAATTTGGTAACCTTGTTATATTGAGTCTCGACAAGCTTAAAAATTTAGGGAATCATGTTTATGACATCCGATTTATGTTTGTAAAAAAATCCATGTGTATCAATTGTGATCGTCAACAAGAGTTAAAAAATATCTATGCATGACATCAAAAACAGTAGGAAAAGGACTCCAAACATCCATGTGTAAAAAAATAAAATTTTTGGAGGAAAAAATATTTTGAGAAACAAACCGCAAACGACTTTGCTTGGCCAATGGACATACGTCACTATGTGGTAGGTCTATATGAGAGTAATTTAATGGAATAATGATGGGTTGCGAATCCGGTACTAATATAATATCTAGTAATTAATTTCAAGCAAACTTATTTCTAAGTAACACTTGAAATCGATTACGCGCAAGTATACGCGGTCAAAATTTGCAGCAAGTAATAAGTATCTAACTCACGCACTATTTTGCCTTTGAACTTAAGAATAATGCAAACTAAAACAACTTAAAATATGCTTCATTTGAGAGCTATCAAACCCACTAACTTACATCATTGCTTGTCCTCAAGTAATATGTAACTGCCTAGTTACTAAATTTTAACTTCAGCTTAACTTTACTTTCTCCAGACTAATTCCGCACTTTCTTATCGCATGTCATATTTCTGCTGAAGAAATTTTTTCTCATTCGTGCATATAACTTTCCTAAAGATTCAGGTTTAGACTTATAATCCTCCTTATCATGACTTCATGACTGACAGATCGTTTCTCATCCCAAGTATTTCCTATTACTTAGTTTATTGGATCGCAATCACTTCTAGTCTAAAGTTTAGCTAACATACTCTGTCAAAAAAAATTTAGGCTCTTAACTCTTCGAGGATTTCTGCTATGAGAAATAATTGCATGCTGCCCGGGCAGTATGCATCCCCTATTATAGGGGAATCTTGACCTTCTATTATTTTTGTTATTTTTTTAAATAGTTATTTCTCAAAATTACAAACATAATAAATGACCAAGATTTAGCCAATTAAGTGGTTGCATGCTGCCCGGGCAGCATGCAATTATTTCTCTTTCTGCTATGTTATATGCATTCCTCCTAGGTTGCACTCATGTCTATAATTCTATAAGTTTTAGCATGTCGTGTTTAAGATTTAAACACTTCACCTAACTGGAAGAACTTTATAGACAGCAGAATACTTAAGAATCCTAAGGCTTATTTGCACTTTTCATCTTGTCTAGCGTATATTAATCTTTATTTTATACTCTCATTTTTTTTTTTAGAAGTTAATGTGATATGCACATTACCTTTTATTACTTTAACACTCCTCGGGCAATCCCTCACCCCCAAACTTAAAATCTCCATTGTCCCTAATGAAGGTGAGAATTAGTTCCCCCAAACTTAGCTATTACTGTGATTGCAATACTCTAAACTAAACTCTAAGATTTCGTTACGAGTTTTTGGTTCTTTCTTCATTCATGATAAAGACTATTCTAAAGCTAGGTTTGAATCTGAGGGAACTTAAGAATTCTAAAATTAAATTTTCATTCTTCAACAAATTCAGTTTTGCGATAATAATGCGAAATAGACTTTCAAAGATAAAATCACTAAATTCAAATTATTGCAAAATTTCAAATTGCATCCTAAATGTTATGTTGGGACCTATCAAAGTAAGTGCGACTACTCGTTAAAAGCATGAGAAAAGAAATTTAAAATGAAGAAAAGTATTTAAAAAGAGAACGAGACTTCCATCTAGTTCACTGCTCTATAAGCCGGCTATTATTTTCCAATTTCTGCATTGATTGTCTTCGGTAATTCAATTCAGGCCATTCAACGTATTCTCCCCTTTGTGCCATATTAATCATTAGTACTTCATCGCGCTCCCTCGCATAAACCATGTAATTTGTGATATACTCTGAAAGACTGTTGACAGTGTGTGTTAATAAAATTATTGCAGCATCTCGACCTTCCCTCAAAAGTGGGGGCAAGCTTTAAGATTCTATCATGATATTTTGGGTAGTTGCGTGATTGCGAAGGGAAAATATAGGCGAGTCCGCATTAGTCTCAAGACTTTTCAAACTAAGAAAAACATTATTTAAATAACAAATATTCGTAGAAAGCTCAAGAATCTAAAATTCATTGGCTACAAAAAAAATTGTGTACCTGGCTTGAAGGCCGAAGTTTAGAAATAGACTCCATAGAGACGTTTGCACCTGTTGCAATTGAGACATTTGCACCTGTTGCAAAATTGGTGATTGTTCAGGTCCTTCTACTTTTGGCAGTTTCACGAAATTGGTCGCTTGTACAACTAGATGTGAATAATGCATTTCTTCACGGGGATTTGACTAATGAGGTCTACATGGATTTACCACTTGGCTATTCTCCTGGTAAAATCAATCCTAATGGCTCCAAATTAGTGTGTCGCTTGCACAAGTCTATATATGGTTTAAAGCAGGCATCTCGTCAATGGCATGCCATGTTTTCTTCCACCTTGATTACACTTGGTTTTGTGCAATCCAAGTCAGGTTATTCTACGTTTATTCGAGGTACGAGTTCTAGTTTCATTGTCGTCCTAGTCTATATCAATGACATCATAGTTACTAGGGCTGATGTAAGACAAATTAATGATCTTAAAAAGCTTCTACACCAGTCCTTCCAACTTATGACTTGGGCTCTTTAAGATATTTCCTTGGTTTGGAGTTAGCTCGGTCTAGTAAAGGTACTTTCGTCTCACAACGACACTATACTCTCTAATTACTTGAAGATGTTGGTCTTCTAAGTGCCAAAGTTGAAACTTTACCTATGGACCCAAAAATCAAGCTCCAAGACTCTCAAGATGACAAGCTTTTGGATCTGACTATATATAAACGACTAGTTGGTAAATTGATCTACTTCAATATTTCTCGCATCTGTGCAAGTCACATCTTGTTGTAGCTTATCATTTATTACGTTATTTAAAGGCGTCACAAGGACAAGGTTGTTTGTTTACTCAAGTAAAAGAATTCTATTTGAAAACATTTGTTGATTTATACTAGGCATCTTGTATTGATACACGACGTTCCACAATAGGTTTTTGTGTTTCTTGGCGGGGGAAATCACATTTTGATGTAGCTTATCAACATGTTAATAAACTAAGTCAGTATGTTGTTAATCCATGCAAGTCACATCTTGTTGTAGCTTATCATTGATTATGATATTTGAAGGCGTCACCATGACAAGGTTGTTTGTTTACTCCAGTAAAAGAATTCTATTTGAAAGCATTTACTGATTTATACTAGGTAATACACGACGTTCCACAAAAGATTTTTGTGTGTTTCTTGGCGACAATGGAAATCACATCTTGTTGTAGCTTATCAACAGGTTAATAAGCTAAGTCAGTATGGTGTTAATCCATGCAAGTCCCATCTTGTTGTAGCTTATTATTTATTATACTCCAGTAAACGAGTTCTCTTTGAAAGCATTTGTTGATTCGTACTAGGCATCTTGTATTGATACAAGACGGATTTTTGTGTGTTTCTTGGCGGCAATATGATTTCCTAAAAATACAAAAAGCAAAGTGTTGTGTCCCGATCTTCTGCCTATGCTAAATATACAACACTGTCCATTGTTATTAGTGAATTGTTATGGCTATCTTATATTCTTTCAGATCTTCAGGTTCTTGTGTCTACACAAGCTCTTTTGTTTTGTGACAATCAGGTTGCAGTTTATTTGGCGAGTAATCCAGTCTTCCATGAGAGAATCAAACACATTGAACTTGATTGCCATTTTATCTGTGACGAGATTACTTCTGGATTTTTTAAGCTATTTCCCGTTCCTAGTCAATCTCAACTTGCTGATATTTTCACGAAGCCACTATCTGTCTATTCTTTCTATTCTATATGTTCCAAGTTTGGACTTTCTAATTTATATTGCCCACCTTAAGGTGAGGCTATTACATATTATACTAGATTTATACGGTTAGTTTATTAGGTTCTACCTTTGTTATGATATTTTTTATTATTGGATTTACTTTGTATCTAATTTGTATATTTATATTCCCGAGGAGATGAAATAAACACATTATTGTTCTCCCAATTATTAAATTATTAATATATTTTTAGTAGTTTAGATATGTTTGCTAGATTTTCCACGTTTATTAAATATCATTGAGTGACTCAATTGATTAAATGATATCTTGGGGTGCATAAGAGTATGAGTTTAAACTCCAGTTAGCCACCTACCTAGTAATTAATTTCCAGGTGGTATCATAATATGAGAGGCCAACTATCAACTTCTAGAATCGAACCCGTGACTATAATATTGAATTAGATTACCACCAAATAATGAAACCACTAACCATTTCGTAATAAGTGGATTATTGTCCATCAATTCTATTTATTAGTTTTTTTTTTATATATCATTTTGTAGCATTATTAATACCGATTAGCATGTATAAGGAAGTTTGTTACGGGGTTGACCTACATTTAATATATACATATGTTTATTTTGACCTGGTCTACATTTACTATTTGAAAAATCAACTAGGGTTTAGGGTTGTTTGACGTAATTAATTGAACTCAAGTAACTCACAAAGATATAAAATATAGTCATTCAATGTTGATTTTAAGGTCAATAAAAATAGAAAAAATTGGATAAACCATTTATAACAATTACTCCTCTAATCTTTTAATTTGATCAATTACATTCCTTCAAAATTTGGTAAATGTTACAATTAATTTTCATATGTGTAATATAAATAAGATATGAAAAGATAAAATTATCATTTTAGAACATGTTTGTCTCTGCTTCATCTACTTTGTATAATTTCTTAAATCTTATCATCAAATTGATTTTGGTACAACGAGGAGTCTATAAACAAAGAAAGTGAATTTTTAAGACCCCGTTTGATAACCATTTGGTTTCTTGTTTTTAGTTTTTCAAATTTAAACCTATTTTCTCTCAAATTTCCTACAATTTGTTTCATCCTTCCTCTTATGTATTTATCTTTCCTTAAGAAAGTAGGGGAAGACCAACCAACTTTTAAAAACAAAAAAAAAATAGCTTCCCAAAGTTTGTTTTTGTTTTTAAAAGTTGGTTAATATTCTCCTACTTTCTTAAATAAAGATGGATAAACGGTAGGAAGGAGGTAGATAAATGGTAGGAATGATGGACCACATTGTAGGAAATTTGAGAGAGAATAGACTTAAATTTGAAAAATCAAAAACAATAAACCAAATGATTATCAAACGGGGCCTAACTATTTGGTTTTTTGTTTTTGATTTTTGAAATTTAAACCTACAATCGCTACCTTGCTATATATTTTTTGTTACCTAGATATCTATATCTTACTTATATTTATAAAAACTAAACCAAAATTCGAAGAAAAAAAATAATAATTTATTTTTATTTTTGAAAGTTGGTTAGCATCCACGTGCGTTCTTTAAGAAAAGATGGATACATCATAGAAGAGGTGAAACATATGTTAAGAAATTTGAGTAAAAATAAACTTAAATTTGAAAAACAAAAAACAAAAAACAAAAAATCAAGGCCCCGTTTGATAATCATTTCGTTTTTGGTTTTCTGTTTTTGTTTTTAATATTTTAAAACTAGATTCGTTTGATAACCAATTTTAGATTTTGTTTTTAAAATTCTAAAAACATTTTTAAAATATTAAAAGAATTATAAAAACTAAAAAAAAAAGTAGCTTTTAAAAACAAGGTTTTGTTTTTATTTTTTAAAAAAGTATCAAAGAATCAAGAATAAATAGTAAAAAACTAAAAAAAACCAAGTGAAATGTGAAATCTGAAAACAAAAAACAGTTATCAAACATGTTTTTTGGTTTTTAGTTTTTGAAAACAGAAAACTGAAATGAGTTATCAAACATATACTATTTTTATTTTTCAAAACAAAAAACCAAAAACAAAAAATAAAAAACTAGAAACAAAAAATAAAAAACGAAATGATTATCAAACGGGACCCAAATAATTATCAAACGAGTCTAAAAAATTTAAATGTCTCAAAATATATTGTTTATGCTTTCAGGTGTTTCTCATTCCTTTAACAATATTGTAAGAAACACATGTTTTTTTCGATTGTAAGTTCATCCACAGACAAAGAGAGTGGCTTTTTAAGAAATTTGAACCTTTTGATATATCAGTTACTAAATTCCCTTTCTTAAAATGGCCTAGTAAACACCCAGTTTTTATTTTTTATAATTTTCTCTTTGAAATGAGAAAAAACATTTGGTACTACACGAGACTTGTTCATGAGTACAAAAGTATTTTTCTTTGAAATTTTGTTTGATTGAATTAATATTTATCAAAATCAATTTGAGGAGATTAAGATTAAGAAATAAAGACCAAGAAAAAAGATAACGGTAGAGATAGACAAACTTTTTCTAAATGACAATTTTATTTTCTAATATACTTATCAAACTTGAAGGAAATATAATTGATCAAATTAAAAGCTTAATTGGGTAATTATTACAAAGACCATAATTTAAGGATGATTTGTGTAGTTTTTTCTAAAAAGTAAAAAAGATAATTTATAATATTATAATTTTAAAAATTGAGATTTATTTATATATTTTTTGAAATTGAGATATTAATTATTGCAAAAAAAAATTGTCAATTTATATACCTACTTCCCATTATTTATATGGATGACATTATGTTACACAAATAATGTAATCATATACAAAATATTTAAAAGAAAATATACATACGAAAAAAAAGAAACGAAAAATTAAAAATATGAGATATTATCATTTTTGAGAGGAGATTTTTTTTTTGAGTACATATTAAGGAGGAAAAAAAACTATCGATTCTCAAAATCAAACCGATAACAATTGAATTGATTTACAATCAAACAATAAAATTATTACGTCATCCATCATTCGAGTGCAGAGGAGATTTTGGTGTTTAATTATGGGAAAACTAGTAAATGTCTACATTTAAGAAACTAATTAAAGGAATGTCTACTTTCTAATTTTGAATTAATATTATTATTTGTATAAAATAAATTTTACCATTATAGCCTTGTCCTTCTTCCCATTAATCAGTGAAAATGCATAAAAATTGTATAACAACCTATCTAACAAACTTTAAATCTTTTTGACCATTTAAAATAAAAATTGTTTGACAAAGCAAATTTAGAA
>JBBMEF010009646.1:0-17311 GCA_037832685.1 Sicyos baderoa | reverse complement strand
TACGTTGGCGCATACTTTCATTCCATTCCATAGAGTACAAGCATGCTATTTTATAGAGATGTATTAGCTTAATTTAGTATTAAAAACAACGTATTAGTTTCTCGTGGATATTAATCAAATTTAGTATCCACGAGAAACTAATACGTTGGCGCATACTTTCATTCCATTCCATAGAGTACAAGCATGCTATTTTATAGAGATGTATTAGCTTAATTTAGAAATGTAACTAATGGAGTGAATTGTTTCACTGAAAATTGGCTGATCATTCAATGATAACTATGCTCAATTATATTTAGTTTTGTTTGGACTGTTATTAAGCTGTTTTCAACAAAATTCTGTTGAATGTTAGTTGAGCTTTGATGAACTGTATTGTAACAGAAAAAACTTCTTCTAGGAAACATGTAGGATAGAACAAACATTCATTCAATTTACATAGTGCCTTTCCAAAATTGTTGTCATTTAACAAACTTTAAAACAGACACTGTGGAAAATTTTATATTGTGGTTTTCCAAAATTGTTGCATGTTTCTCCAATTACATAGTTATATAGAGATGTTCAACTTCAACCTTTAAAAGACACATCTAATGAATTTAGAAAGTTTTTATGTTATATTAACAGTATTTGAATTAAAATAGAATATTTGAAAATACATTAACAAAAACCTCATTCCATCTTTCCTACATGCACGGACAATATCATGTTGGAGCTATTGAACTCTTTTATGAATATTACAGACACTACTCAATCTTAAGTTATGAAGCAAAACATTATTGGCGCTACTCTATGGTGCATTTGTAAAGAGCGTAAACTCTAGAATTTTTCATGATAATTATATTGCTAAAAGTCCATCCTCTACTTGAGAAGATGTCATTATTTTATTTGCTTGTTGGTGCTTCAAATCTAAATTGTTTCATGATTATGACATTGTTTTTATTGCTCTAAATTGGAGAGCGTTTTTGTAACTCTATGGATCTTTTTGTATGCGCCTGACATACTGTAATTTAAGTATCTTTTTATAAAAAAAAATTAATAAAAGAAAAAAAACATTGAACAATAATTATAATTTAGAAAATTGTGGTGGATAGTCACTTTTTGAAAAATAATTACAAATCTAGTCATATTTGAAAATATTTATAAATCTATTTTTTGTTTTAAATTTAATAAATAATAATTTTTATTAATACCTACTCTACCCTTCTTCTCACATTTTTTTTTCAATTATCCTGTCCACGTTGTCTGCCACTTGCGCAATTACTTTTTTTTTTTTTTTTTTTTTTCAAATAGCGTTTAATTAACGACTATAGTGGCTATATGTGGTAATTTTTAAACTTGTTTTAATATATTTTCAGCAATTTCTCATTTTAATACTAATTTTATTTAACTTATTTTATTACTTTTTCGAACAATTAATTATCTTTAATTAATTCTTTCAAAATTTTAAATTTAACTACATTCATAATTATTTTTTAAATTTAACTATTCTAATAAAAATATATATTAATTTTTAGAAAAAATGTAATAAACGACCTATTTTAATAAAAAATTAATATTATTACCGTATTTATTAGATAATACTCACTTATTAATATTAATACAATATTAAATAATTAATACTCGTATTGATGAGTATTTATAATAGTGTGTTAATGTTTAATACTAGTATTAATGAGTATTTGTAATATTGTATTAATTTAATACTAGTATTAATGAGTATTTATATTATTGTATTAATGTAAAATACTAGTATTAATGAGTATTTGTAATATTGTATTAATATTTAATACTAGTATTAATGAGTATTTATAATATTGTATTAATGTTTAATACTAGTATTAATGAGTATTTGTAATACTATATTAATGTTTAATACTAGTATTAATGAGTATTTATAATAAAGTCTTAAAACATATTAATGACTATATAAATTAGATACATAATACTGAATTAATGATGCATAATATTGTATTAACGATACATAATAATTTATTAATATTAATATTATAATATGAATATTTATAATAAAATATTAAAATGTATTAATACCTATTTTTTTTTTTTTTTTTTTGAAACAAATACCTATATTAATCGTACTTATACTTACCTAACTAAAAAAAACAATATTAATATATTTTAGAATTGCTAATACATTAGCTAACTTATTTTATTTCGTAGCATATTTATTCAATAATACATATTAAAAGATTTTAAATTTTGTGGGCAGAATCAAAACAACTATCATTAACAAAAAAAAAAATAGAGTATCTCACATAATAATATATATATATATATACTTTGTTTACATTTGGGTTGGAAATGAAAGTTAAAAAAGTGTCCATTTACAAAGATTTTTTTTTGTTTTTCAAAATTTAATGCTTTTCCATTTTAATAAACGTTGTTTGTAGAGTAAGGATATTTATGTAATCTCATTATAAAACCAATTTCCTTTATTATAGGGTAATCTACTTTTGCAAATTCCTTTTTTTTTTTTTTATGAACAAACTTGTAATTTAGGCCCCGTTTGATAGCCATTTGGTTTCTTCTTTTTTGTTTTTCAAATTTAAGCCTATTTTCTCTCAAATTCCCTGTACTTTGTTTCATCCTTTCTACCATGTATACATATTTACTTAAGAAAGTAAGGGAAGACCAACCAACTTTTAAAAACAAAAAAAAGTAGCTTTCGAAAGTTTGTTTTTGTTTTTAAAAGTTGGTTAGTATTCTCCTACTTTCCTAAAGAAATATGGATAAATGGTAAGAAGGATGTAGCATATTGTAGAAAATTTGAGAGAGAATAAGCTTAAATTTGAAAAACAAAAAACAATAAACCAAATGGTTATCAAACGGGGCCTTAGTTTTTGATTTGATCTACATCCAAAGGCCCTTATAATTTTAACTAAAATGAGTATTAAGAAAGCACATTAACTTAAATAATAGAAGTTAGCTTAAGTGATAGAAATTAGTTATATTTGTTTTTGTTAATTGTTGTTTAGTTTGTGAAACTGCTGTTTAGTTTTTCTGTTTAGCTAATTGGTTAAAATTGTTAACTAATTCTTCTTGTATCTTGCTGGCTATATATTGGCCATCATTTTCTTCTCTAATATCAATTCATTTGGAATAGAATCCATTTTACTCTTTCTCTCTTTCTGTGTACGATTCCTGTGAATGAATATAGCTTAATTGATTAACTCAATAACATTAAGAAGGATGAGATCTCTAACTTCAGTCTTATATATAAATTACAAAAAGAATGTTACACGTGGTGTTAATTGGTACTTAAATATGAAATACTATCATAAATTAAAATATAAAAATGAAAAAAGAAAAGAAAAGAAAAAAGATGGGAAGAAATATACGTAGTATATTATGGAGAGCAAAAGCTGCAAACAGCTATACGCTTTGCTTTCCCATCTTTTTCTATTTATATTTATATATTTAAAAATATTTTTTGGAATCGGTGGATACATGAAATAAGTTTGGCTGTGAGAGAATGGGTTGGGTTGGGTTGAGTTGGGAAGAGAAGAGAAGATAAGTGAAATAAGTTTATGTTTAGAGGGAAGAAAAGAAAAGATAAAATTATGTTTGATGGGATGGAAAGAAAATGATTGAAGTTTTTATTTAAATATAAAAATGAATATTTAATAGTTTTTTAATAATAAAGTTAGGTTTGATGTGATGGAGAGTGAATTGTTGAAGTTTTTATTTAAATAAAAAAATAAATAATGGGTAGTTTTTTAATATTTTAATATTTAAATAAAAATGTGGGGCCCACAGATGGAGTTGAGTAAGAGTTGGATGGAGTTATAGAAGTCCATGGGGGCAAACATGGAATAGAAGTCAAGTCAAGCCAAGCCAACTCCTCAGTTTGTCCATGGGACAAACATGCCCGAAGAGATAGATGAATATTCCGGCAAAGGTGGATTATTTTATTAATTTATTTTTCTTTTTTGAAATCTGGCAAAGATGGATTAGATAGGGAGGGAATTAGATTCCCAAACACACCCAAGCACTTTTTTTTTATTTTATTACATTTTATAGGTAGTAATTTGTTTTTTAAATTAAAGAGACTACCACTACTATTATTATTAAAGAAGAGACAATATCTTCATTTTCTTTTTTTTGATGTCCGTAATGTTTGTAACTGTCCGAACTAGCTTACTATTATTATTTGGATATCAAGAAAATCCGTAGGTATTAATTTAAAATTAATTCCTAGGTAGGTGGTCACCATAAGATTTGAACCCATCACCTTATGCACCTAAGACTCTCTATGACCGATTGAGCTACCTCATGATGGTTATCTTCACTTACATGATGTCTTTTTCTTCTTCTCCTCCATCTCCTCGTCCTCATTCTTCTCCTCTTCCTTCTCCTTCTCCTCCCTTTTTTTCCTCTTTTGGTATACAAAATATCAATCATGATCAGGAAGGGTTCTAGTTTAATTCGAGTTTATATAGTGCACTATCATTAAACCTATTATAGTTAAGGCTCTATTATATAAAAATCTGAAAATAAAAACTAGATTATCCATATACGTGACCCCCGCTCGTTGACCGTGCAATGAGACCTTCAACTAAGTAATCGTAAGACATTACAATAGTTCAAGGCATATCTCAACAATAGTATTACAACTATTGCCTGGCAATCATTTTTTTATAATTTACACGTCTCTCAAATGAAATCGTATCTTTTTCGAAAAAGTTGAATGAAAAATAAAAACTACATGTTCAAATCAAATCAAATCAAATCATCTACTTCTAATATAAGTTGAATGAAAAATAAAAACTGCTAACAGTTAAAATAGATTGATGATTAAAGAAGAAATGTTTCAACACAATTGGCTTACGCACGTACCTTATTAACATTCCACTTTAAATTAGATTGAAATTTCTACCTAATCTAAACTGATCTTGCATGATTACAATCTTTGATAACTCTCTTTCCTTAATGTAATTGTATATGAATCCTACATATATATTACCTTAAATAATTATTGAAATATGTTTTTCAAAAAGAAATTTCTATATCTCTTTAACTTCACACATATATATACACATCATCATCATTTTATTTTTATATGGAGAAAAGTATAAGTAATTTATATGGAGAATAATTTCAGCTTCTTCACTAAACAAAATTCCAATCACTTTATACTTTATTGACTTAGACTTCACTTTCATATAAAAGAGAAATTAATTGGGGTTCATATAAAAAAGTGAAAAAAGTATATACTAACTAGATGAATCATTAAATAAGGATTATTTTTTGCAACAACATTAAAATAAGGGTTTTTCTTATTTTTGTGAGTATCAATAAAAATGCATGTCACACATTATGCATATTCACCAATACGGGGAGATCAACATCTTTTTAATTTTCTATTCACTTCATAAATGGTATATATATTCTATTTCCACATCATCTTGTCACAAATCATAAATCATTTAAACCTATATAAGTATTATTATAAATTGTATAATGATTTAGGGCTTATCGCCCTTACCTAATAACCAATAGAAAAACATTTTAAAAAAAGAACACAGTACTAAAGTTGCAACTTTTTTTGCCTTTAGAGGATGAGAAAATACACTTTTTTTCTTTACCTTCCTGTCAACACAATTTTCAAGTTTAAAAACTCATAGTTTGAATAAACACCTAAATTTGAATCTCAATAACAAAAAATATATTCATTATTCCCTAACAAATTCTTAAGAATTTTAAGTTTAGGTGATGTATATTTTTTTCCCTTTAAATTTACATACACAACTACATATATCTGGTATATTCAAACCATCATGGGGTAGTCCAATTAGTCATGGAGGGCTTTGGGGTGCATAAGGGTATGGGTTCAAATCTCATGATGGCCAACCTACCTAAGAATTAATTTCAAATTAATACCTACAAGTTTCCTTGACATCCAAATGTTGTAGGGTCATGCGCTTTCCACGCGAAAGCTGGCCCGGACAGTCACGGATATCAAAATAAATAAAAAAATCTCAAACCTCTACATTTTTTTATTTTTTTATTTTTATTTTTTGAGAAAGAATCTCTACAATTTGAATCAAGGGATGAGACAAGTATAATTTACTTTAGGTGTTATAATGTAATGTGACATAGTAAGAACACAAAAAGAAAAGAAAAAAAATAAAGGAAACAGATGGGATTGGTTTTAGTACAATGGCATGCAAAAATAATAAATAATACATAACTTTTTTTATAAAAAAAATGAGGCTGAAAAAGACCAAAGAAACAAAGGCACATTAGATTGTGACACTACCACTCAAGACCATTCCACCATAAATTCACCTTTTTCTTTTATTATTATTATCATTATTATTTAATTTACCTTCTTTAAAACAAATGATAAATTTCATTTTATTGAAAGAATGAGCTGATTAAATAAATTAACCTTCAATATATACGGTCAATTACTTTTTTTACAATGTTTTTATGATTAAATATTGTAAGATTGGATGATGAATATTTATTCGATAAAAATAGTTGAAATTCGAAGAAAATTATTTACCCCATATATAAAGAAAATGGTAATAATAAATTCATCTAAAAGGATTATCTTTTTCCTTACTAGGGTTTCTTTTTTCTGTCCCCATGACCATGCATGACCAAACCAAACCCCCCAATTTTATTATTATAGTCTGTCTGAGCAGCCACTGTGAAACAGCACTACCAAAAAATAAGCTTATAGAATAAGAAAATTAACCTAAATATTTTGTTTTTAAAAAAAAAAACCATATTCTATCTATATCTATAGTTTCTTCTTCTCTTTCTCAAAAACCCTAGAACATATATTATAACTTCATTCCCATATATATATTTTCTCTACTTCTTTTTCCTTTCTTCTCTCCCACTCAACTCTATCATCATCCTCTTTTCTTTCCTTTCTCATTACCAAGTTTTGATTTTTATTATTTGGTCCCTTCAAAAAAAAGAAATTTCTTGATTACCCTTGATCTCCATGGTTTTCTCTTCAGTTCCTATGTTTCTTGATCCACCCAATTGGCCTTCTCAGGTATGGTGTTTTTATTTTTTGTTTCAATTTTTTGTTTCTCTCTATTTAGTTTCTTCTATACAAAAGCAACAAAAAATTTCTTCTACCTTTTTTATTCACTTTCTTTTCTTGAATATACCAAACATTTTTGATTTGGGATTATGCTTTTTGATCTTCTTCAATAGCAACAAAATCAGCTCCAAGGAAATGGTTGTGAGACTAATAACACTCAACACCTTCCTATCACACCACCACCACCTTTAGCTGGCGGTGGCGGGGATGGAGGTGGGGGTGGAGGACTTGGGTCGATAAGACCCGGGTCGATGACAGATCGAGCAAGGCAGGCAAAGATACCGCAACCGGAACCCGGGCTAAAATGCCCTAGATGCGAATCAACAAACACAAAGTTTTGTTACTTCAACAACTACAGCCTCACGCAGCCGCGACACTTTTGCAAGACCTGCCGACGGTACTGGACACGAGGCGGGGCGATGAGGAGTGTGCCGGTCGGGGGCGGGTGTCGGCGGTCGAGCAGCAAGAGAAGCAGCAAAGGAGGGAGCAACAGGTCAAAATCTCCAGTTGGTTCAAGCACTTCAACAAGCACAGTGTCATCAAACAATTGCACAACAGATATCATTAGCCATCAATTGGCTCCTCCTCCTCCACCAACACATTTCCCCTTTTTGGGTCCAAATTTAAACCATCTTAGTGAATTTGGCAACATTGGTTTAAACCTTGAAGGCCTTCAAATCCCCAATTCACTCCCACAATCATCAGTTTTATCAAGTGGAATTACTGACCAACACCAATGGAAAATACCCTTTTTTGCAAATTTACATCATCAAAATGGGATGTATTCAAATTTCATGGCTGAAGATCATCACAATCATCAACCAGCTGATCATTTCTCAAAGCCATTAATGAACAGTGGATTTAGTGGTGCAACTCATCAGTTGGAGCACACTACTAATAATAGCACACAAGGGATTAACAATTTGTCAAGAAATTTTCTTGGATTTCAACCAAATGATCATTTTTGGAATTCAACTACAACAACAACATCAACAGCTGGGAACATTGCATGGACAGATCAAATTTCAAATCATTTCAATTCAACTTCTTCCACTAGCCATCTCTTGTAATTTGGGGTTTTAATCTTTCCAATCTTAGAAACAACAACATTTTACCAAAAGGGTTTTTTTGTACTCTTTTTAATGTGATTACAACAACATTTCAAGAGATGGAAGGGGAAGAAAGTGAAAATGGATTTCAGAATTAGGAACAAGAAAACTTTATGTGGGGTTTCAGGGAAAATATTAGTATGGTAGGTTAATTAAGAAGCTAGGCTACTTTTGTTGTTTGGGGTTTTCATTGTATCTATAAGTTTTTTTTTTTTTTTTTTTTTTTGTGGGGTTTTAATTTAGGAACTTTGGTATATGTATGATGAAGTTTGATATTGTCTGACTTTAAAAGAGAGCTAAGATTGTATAATCCCTTTGTGAAATCTAATGAATGATAATCCATGCTCTCTTTAGATGTATATGAATTTAGTTTACGTATGACTATTGTTCATTTTCATTATCATTGATCTTTTTTGGTCAATGAAGTAACCCAAAAAATCATCTCCAAAAAAGTAAAAGTTTTTTATTGTGTAAACTTGAATATAGATTAATTGAATTAATGTTTTTGTAACGAGCATTATTTTTTCGAAAAAGATACTTAGATTATGGTATGTCAGGGGCATACAAAAAGATCTAAAAAGTTACAAATGTAACATTTATATAAGCTTAAATGAAGGGTTATAATTTTTTTTTTTTTAGATGCATGCATGTGTTTGAGGATTTTTAGATAAATGATACGTATATTAAGAGCAAACCAATTCATGACAATCATAGCAACAGAATAATTTTTAAAGAAAAATGATTTAATACTTCATTCGGCAGCAGTACTAAAAACAATGTCTTCCCATAAAGTAGATGTGTTTGAGGATGATCTTGATTAGGCTTCATTCTTAAATCTTCATTTTAGAAAAATCTGAAAAGTCCCACATGAAAGCTTTTTTTTTTTCTTTTTTTTTTTTTTTTTGAGATTACAACCATTGAGGGGTGGGGGACTCGATTCCAAGACCTCAAGGTCAATAGGTGTACACTGATGCCGCCAAGCTATTGCTCTTGTTGGCGTCCCACATGAAAGCTTAGTCTCTTATTGTTGGGTATAATGTTTTTAATTGCAGGGTGTGATTTTCTTTTTCATCTTTCTTAAAAGAAACTGCAGTTTGAATGCATCTAAATTTGTGCACCTTCTTCCTTTTCGATTCTCCCATAAAAATAAAAAATTTCTCTTGAGTTAAAATTAGTAGTTAAAAAATGTGATTACAATATTAGTAAAGTTTATGTGATTGATCGATCACCATTTTCTTCGCATTTTAATGATGATCATTTTTAATATCGTATGACATAAATAGTCATATAATGGGAGCGAAACTTTGACTCTTGTTCAAAGACTATTAAAATCTTTGCTTGTACTAATTAATTGACATTTGGAATACAATCATATCCTAGATCCAATTGAGTGAGAAACTATTAATAAACACAAAAAAAAAAAAGGAAGGGATCAAATTTGGTATTCAAGATGATGGAGAATGTTTGCATTTAGGATTTCTTTTGGTTCAAAAAGGGAGTAGAGCACACTATTCAAATTGGTCAAAAGTGGAAAAAAAGGAGAAGCCCTTCTCTTGACTACATAAGCTTTTTGTTTGGTTTTTATTTACTTCTCTTGCTTTGCATATTGATTATAATATATATGTTTGTGTATTTAAACAAAAGTGAAATCAAAGTAAAAGGTAAGGCTGGTTGGAATTTTTGCATCATGGTAATGATGTCAGTATTTTCCATCATTTAGTTCTTATATAGATTTTACTCTCTTTTGTTTTTTAATAATGGAATCTTGGCTTTGGAATATTTCTTTTATGCTAATTCCTACACAAAATTGAATATTTTACTCATCAACATCCCTGCTTTTTACTTGATACTCTTCCTAGGAATTGAAACTTGAAATTTAAACTCCTGTTGGGATCAACAATAACATAATCTCCACCTAATTAACATTACCCTACATTTAATTAACCCTAATGCAATCACTAATCAAAAGTAACCCATTACTAAGAACCTAATAAAAGAGTTCGAGAAAAAACGACTCAGTAAATTCTTGACAAACTAGATAAATGCTCCATTACGTTTAATTGACAGAGTTCCTTACTATTTTACATACAATTTCAATATTTCGATATAGTATTTATTTCCCAAAAAAATAATGGTTTATTATTATTATTTTATTAGTTTTTATTAGTTTTTTTTTTTACCAAAGCTACCATTCAATTAGAAAATCATTAGTGTTTGATGGAAAGTGACATTTTTTTTTATATCCGATTAATGTCCAGGGCATACATACCTCACTCTATAAGATTTAGATGTCAAAAAAATTCATAAGAAATTAATTTCGAAGTAGGTGGCCCACCATGGATTGAATTCAGCACTCCAAGTTTCTCTTTGACAACTTGAATCACTCCATGATTGTTGAAAAGTCTTATATGAATATGGATATGGCGGATACTACTCAATCTCAAACTATAAAGCTAAATACCATTGGTGCTATTCTATGGTGCATATGGAAAGGGCGCAACTCCAGAATTTTTTATGATAATTATATTGTCAAAAACCCATCCTCTACTTGGGAATATGCCATTATTTTATTTGCTTCTTGGTGCTTCAAATCTAAATTGTTTCATGATTATGACATTGGTTCAATCGCTCTAAATTGGAGAGCGTTTTTGTAACTGTTTAGACCTTTTTGTATGCCTCTGGTATACAGTAATCTAAGTATCTTTTACGAAAAAATGATTGTTGAAAAGTCGACATGTTTGAACATCGTTCTTTCACATTTAATCTATAGGACAAATGTTCCAATGGCCTCTATTTTATTTCAAGTCATCGCAACATTAATGCTTCATTTATTTCCCTCAACTGGAGAGCGTTTTTCACCCTCCCGTAATTGCAGTTTTTACTTATTTTTGTACACATCTATATTATATGTTGTATTTTCTGCATTTTCGACGTAACTATAAGCCCAAATTTGCCCCACAACTCTGGAAGATACCATCATATCAGCTGCATCTTGGTCTACCAAATCTAAGTATTTTTAAATATTATGATGCCGCCACTGTAGCTCTAAAGTGAAAATTATTCTTTAATTAAAAAAAAAAGTGAAAATTATTCTTGTAATAATTTGTGATTCCGTTTAGGTATACCTCTTCCCATGCCCTTAATATACAAATACCCTTTTCCAGAAGGAAAAAAAAAATAAAAAATAAAAAAGTATCTTTTTCCTAAAAAATTAATGACCGAAACTTTTTTTTTTTTATTTACTCTCAAACCAGAAAAGTTAAAAGAGACTAAAATTAAAGCATCCTAACTGCGATGCTTTTATAACTTATGGCATGTTTGGGGCGGGGGAAAGTGTGGGAATGAAACGGATTGGGTTCCATCTCATGTTTGCCCCTATGAACTTCCATGTCTACTCAACTCCTACTCAATTCCACGTGTGGGCCTCACGTTTTTATTTAAATATTAAAATATTAAAAAATTACTCAATATCTATTTTTTTTTATTTAAATAAAAACTTTACAATTCTCTTCCCATCCTATCAAACATAATTTTATTATTAAAAAATTATTAAATATTCATTTTTTTTATTTAAATAAAAACTTCAACTATCCTCTTTTCATCACATCAAACATAGCTTTATTATCACTTCTCTCTTCTTTTCTTCTCCTCAAACATAAAATTATTCTCACTTATCTTCTCTTCTCATCCCATCCCAATCCAACCTAACTTATTTCTTCAAAGCCAAACATGCCCTATATATACTTTATTTATAGTGCTTGGAGCCACCAATTTCATCCCTGATCCAATTTAATATTTTTTTTAAAAATAAACAAATAGTTTTGCAATTAGGGTAAAGTTTGTGCTGGGGATAACGAACATCTACATATACTTTCATATCAATACGATCTTATTCACTTTGGATATAAATTTGAATAACTTTGTTTTTAGTTAATTATCACCCAACAACCTCGTATCAATTAAGGCCGAAATGTTGCCTGTTTTTTGTATCCAATATCTTCTCCTAAACTTAGCAATGTGAGATTTTGTTCGTGTGTTTGTTAGTGAACGAAAAATAAAGGGAAGGAGAAAAGAAAAAGCTCGGAATTCCAAGCTAAGGGATAGAAGGTGGTGTTTTAAGTAGTTTTGTGTGTGTGGTTGATGGGCACATGCATAGGCGTGTGAAGATATGTTATCTCTATTTCTATGGCAGCTTTAATTAGCTTTTATTTCTTTTAGCTTTATCCTCATGGGACAACAAAAAAGAAACAAAATTACATAGAGATTCCAATGTGTGATTCTTCTACCTTATAAGCCCCACGTTCTTCCATATGTTCTCAATCATATGTAAAACTAAGTAATATTCTTTTCCCATTTTTAGAACTTTCTATTTTACAAAAATAATCATTTTTCTATGTATATAAATATTGAATTCAATCTGCTTTGTTTTTAACCGAATGAGTAAGTGACGTAATAATTTCACTGTTTGATTGTAAACCAGTTCAACACCAACGTGAGTGACACAATAGTTTTATTATTTTGTTGTAAACCAGTTAACACGAACGTCACGAGTTCGATCCCTAAAATAAATATGCTAAAAAAGTTTTAAAATACTAGTACGTTTTTAATTTATTAAATTATTAATTATAATCCCTCAAAATATTGGGATTTGAAAAAAAAAAACTCAATTCAAATATAGCAAAAACTATTCGAGCCACAAAATTGATAAGATTTTTTTTTTTTTTTTTTTTTGAGATTATAAAATTGATAAGATTCAACTGAATCAAGTGATATTGATTAACTACTATCAGATCAATCTTGAAATGGTATGTTTTAACTTAAATATTTTGTATTTTGTTATATAGGAAGATTTTAAACTTTTTTCTATAAATAGAGATCTATAATTTACAATTTTCTATCTAAACCAAAACTTCATTTCCTCAAAAAAAAAAAAAAAAAAAAAAAGTGGAACTTAAAGTGAATATAAATATTTAACACATTTTATTTGTCACATCATATTTATTTTGAATTTAAAACAAAGGGTTAAGAAATTAAGCATGGTGTTTTTTTACTCAATGTTATATTCGATTCATTCTTTCTTGTTAAATCATAATGCGAACAATTATCGAGTTATTGTCTTGTCTCATATTCATGAATCTTACTTAATGGTATGTTTGATTTGATCTATGAGTCAAACTATTTGAACTAATCTTTGAGACCAATCATATACTTTCATAATTTGGTAAACTATATTAATCGAGCACTAAATTTTTTCTTTGGTTTCTCATAATTATAAAACTTTAATAGTGAGACTATTGGAGAGAGGTTTACAACTTTAGTAAAATTATTAGAGTTCCTTTTGGGCTATGTGGAGCCAAGGAGACAAATTACAATCTTTGACTAAGAAATGATGTCTTATTCATCATTGTGCTTATTTACCCTAAACTTTATCTATTTCACTCTATACTCTTTTATGAGTCTCACAATTATTATTAATTCCTATTCTAAAAAGATAAATAATATTAATAATACATTTTTCATAAGAATTCGAGTGCATAAGCCATATGTCTAAAAAAAAAAAAAAAAAAGATATAAGCCATTAATTACATTTGTGTCCAATATCAATGTCAAAAAGGTTTGTGAGGGACCATCGATCTATTACTTGACACTACAAATTTGAAGACATACTTTCTTGAAAAAATTTCTTGTTGAAGGCTATTAAGATCGTTTAAATTAGAATATCATTCGAAATATAAAAAATATATATGTATGGAAAAAGAAACAAAATTACGTTTGTGTCTACAATACCTACCATTAACTAACTTTTAAAGAGGTTTTTTTTTAGTTCCATAAGTAAAATAAGATTTATTTATAGATTTTTCTTTTTGAGATAGATGAAATAAGATCAAGTCGGAAAGAAAGTACATAAGTAAAAATATATATAATTCACTAATTCTTATACGGAAGTATACATATTTGTATATATGACATGTATATGGCCAACTATTGGGTTTTTGCCGACCAACTCGAAAAAAATACTTAGATTACGGTATGCTAGGGGCATACAAAAAGGTCTAAAGAGTTACAAAAACGCTATTCAATTTAGAGCGATAGAAGCAATGTCATAATTATAAAACAATTTAGATTTGAAGCACCAAGAGGCAAATAAAATAATGACATCTTCCTAAATAGATTTAGTTGTTTGGCGACCAACAATTTCCTCAGATTCATCTCAGTCCTCAGATTCTCAAGGTATTATTATATATTGAACTTAGAAAAAGTATTACATATTCAACTATTGGGTTTTTGCCGACCAACAATTTGCTCAATAATATTGATCAACAAATCTTGGGTTTGAATCTCCAATTTCGGTGTAATTCAAAAAAAAAGTATTACATATTCAACTACTGTGATGTGGATTTTATGAATTCGAGATGGAATCAATTTCGATATGCGAAATAATTATTAAATTAAAAGACATTGAAAGAAAAAGTAATTAAAAAATATAGCTTTAATTATTCTATGATTATAATTTATAATGGATAAAGAAAGAGTTTAAATAGGATAGTAAAAAGTAAAACGTTCATATGCTTTGTATCTTATTCCTTCAAAAACTTATCAAAGTGATTTAAATTAATTGAAATTTGTGGTATCCAAAACATTAGTAGTTTTCAATATTTTTATAATGTGTTATTCCTTTCCATATCAATTAAAATATCATATTATTTAATATGGTAATAGAGTTGGATATTTGGATTAAGTTAAAAGAGTTTGGTATATCAATATTTCTATGAGAGATGTGTAAATATAGTGTAAGGTAAAGTTTTATTTTTATTTTTTATTTTTTAATTAGACAATATTGGTGGAGATAATATGAATTCAAGCTCTTGTTAAATGTGTAGGATGAAAAAACTAAAAAACAAAGAGAAAAGAGAAAAGAAATGAATTAAAATATAATTAAAATTAAAGAAAGTTGATGTGGTGCCTGTGACATGGTTTGAATTGATTGTATTAATTGTTGTGTTGTATAAGAAATAGCTTAGCTTTTGACTAAGTCTGGAAATGAATAATTTGTCCTCAAATTATGTGGGACTTTCTATACTTTGTCACATCCCACCACATTTAGTGGAATCTTATAATTTAAGTAATGTCCTCCAACTTTATTTGTTTAACCTCCCATTTTCCGTCCAACGAAATAATAGCTCAATCGACATCAATACTCACCTAATGATTTAAAGGTCTTAGATTCGAGTCTTCCCTCACCTCTAATTATTGTAATCTAAAAAAAAAAAAAAAAACCTCCCAACCTTTGAAATTATCAATTATATATTTGAAATTGTATTGCGTAACTACTTCATTATTATCGTATAAAATTTTAAATTATTCGTATTCATAATTATTAATATATTTTAATATTATAATTTTTTCAAAAAAATATTTTATCATAAATATTCATTAATATGAATACGGTAAGAATGTACTTAGCAATATTCATTAACCCAATGCTTATATTTCCTTTTTTAAAAAAGAAAAAGTGTATTTATAATTATTTTCTAAATTTAATTAATATTTTATGTATATATTAATATTATTAAGAATCAAATTGAATTAAAGTTTTTTTTTTTTTTTTTTAATACAACAAATGCGGAATATAAAGATAGAACTTTTTACCTTATGAAAAATAATTGATATTTAAATTACAAGTTTAATTTATAAATTTAATTTTGTATGTTTAATCTTCATATATTTTTATTACATTCTTAAATGTTTGAGAATTTACCATCAGCAGCATATTTTACTTCTTGTATTATATCTATAGCAGATTAATTTCTATCTCTCGTTGAATTATAGAAATATTCAAGCAGTGATAGAATAAGTCTATCACTAATAGAAATTAACGCGGGATAGAATTGAATTTAGATTTTCTATTATAAATCAATTAGTTTTGATTTTGTACTATAAATGAAAATATTTTACCATTTTTTACTATATATGCAAAATCCCCTTTATTTTATCCTTTTTATGTATATATTCTTGAGTTATATGAATAGTATTTGATTATTTTTCAAAACAAAAAAGTATTAGACTTTAGTCATAAATCTTTTAAATTTGTGTTTGAAAATTTCCAATTTTTAAAATAAATGTCGAACTAAACTTTTTTAAAAAATCTAACATAATTATGAACTTTCTTTTTTTAGTACAACGTAACAGAATTATGAACTAAAATTTGTTTGATTAGTTATCTTTGATATGCATTTTTTTTCTTTTTTGAAAAGATATTTGATATACATTTAATTTATAAAAAATAATTAACAAATATGAATATATATAATAGTAGATTTTGTTTAACTGAACACTACAATTATGTGATACAATTGTAGATTTCGTTTTTTATAATTATTTCTTTTTTTTGTTTTTGTTTTTATTTTAACTTTCAAAAATAGATTTATTTGATAACTATTTTTACTTTTTATTTTAAAATTTTAAAAACTTTTTTTTTTTTGTATTAAACATAGTTTTAAAACTAAAAAGTATTTATTAAAAATCAAAATTTGTTTTTTATTTACAGAAAAAATATAAAACAACCTACAAATAAAGTTTGAATCCACGAATTTAAATTTTATTAAATTAATAATATTTTAAAATTATTTTATTTATTAAATATTAAAAATAATAATTTTTGATTTTTTAAAAATAAAAAACCGTTACGAAACATATTTTTAGTTTTTTATTTTTTAAAAATAAGAAATAATTATCATAAATGGTTTTTATTTTTTAGAACGAGAAACCAAAATAATACAAATTTAAAACAAAAAAAAATGTAAAAAACAAAAAAAAACTATTTTTTTTAATACAAATTGGGGGAAGGGATTACAAATGCCGACTCTTCTAGGGTTTGATGTAACGACCCGGGTTTTCGGTTCGTTATAAGACTCTTGGTTTGGTTGTATTTTATGTAAATAAATAAGGATTTTAATTTGTACTTAAGGAGGATCGAACCTTGGTCACAAGGAAGGCCAAGGGGAGTGGGAAGCTTAGTTAATTAGGACTAAAAGTGCTCTTGGCAAGGTTTGAACCCATGCCCTTTGGGTGGGCTTCAAGTTGGGCTTTAAGGTTGGATTTTTAATGGGATTTAAATTAAAAGAAA
>JBBMEF010009612.1:0-22683 GCA_037832685.1 Sicyos baderoa | reverse complement strand
TTTTAAAAACAAAAAAAAAGTAGCTTCCCAAAGTTTGTTTTTGTTTTTAAAAGTTAGTTAGTATTCTCCTACTTTCTATGGATAAATAGTAGGAAGGATGAAGTACATTGTAGGAAATTTGAGAGAGAATAGACTTAAATTTGAAAAACCAAAAACAAAAAAACAAATAGTTATCAAAGCCTAATTAATTGATACACTTCAATGGAATCTCCTTTTAATTTAGGATGATATTAAAGCACATAATATTCAAACCAATATTTGATATATAAAAAATGGAGTTTTATTAAAAAAGTATATATATGGTGGACTAAAAGATGCATTACCTAAAGAAAATAGGTTGAAAAATTCACATTAAAAAATAAGAAGGCTTTACAACTTTTTATAAGATATACCCAACAAGAACTAGTTCAACAATAATTACAGTTAATGATCAAAAGATCCTATGTTTGAGTATTTTCCAACCTTAATTGTTATAAAACTCAAAAATACAAAAGATATATATAAATTACTTTTCTCCTAATTTATTAATTTTGAAATAGAACCTATCGATGTGTAACGAACAAAGAAAATGCATGTGAAAATTTTCCTTCATATATATATTTAGTGCTAGGCGAGGCAAGTGTATATACAACCATATTTGAAGGTTGAGAACTCACAATTCGAACGGACAAATAATCTCGTGATCGAAAATACATGTCAATTAACGGATAATCTAATTATGAGTGAAATATTGAGAAAATTAACAAGTGACCTGTAGTTGGTAACAAAGTGGTGGAGAAATAAAGCAATTTGGAGACGAGCCAATTCTGCTCCGGGACACAGCCTAGCACCTCCTCCGAATGGGGCAAAGAATGGGCTACTTCTCCAATTTCTCCTTTCCTAATATCATTCCAATTTACAACATTTTTCATCGATCTTAATTGTCTAATAAGGTTTTAAAGCTTTGAAAGCTCGGTTTGATAACTATTTTGTTTTTTATTTTTTGTTTTTGAAATTTAAGTTTTTTTTTTTACTCAAACTTTTTACCATATGTTTCATTCTTCCTACAATGTATCTATGTTTATTTAAGAAAGTATATGAATGTTAATCAAATTTCAAAAGTAAAATCAAGTTTTTGGAAGTTATTTTTTTTTGTTTTCAAATTTTGGTGTGGTTTCTAATAATATAGGTTAGAGGTAGACATTTAAGTAAGAAAAAAATATGATTGAATTATTATTGTAGACTTAAATTTCAAAAATCAAAAACAAAAAACAAAATATTTATCAAATGTGCCTTCAATTTTAAAATTAATTAATGATGAGAATAGTAATTCTTCTATTTTCGAAATGTTAAAAAGTCTTTTTACCTTATTAATGGGTAAGATTCTCAATTGGTCGCTTTGAGTTCATTAAGCTTGAATCAAATCATAGTTTCTTTTTTATTGGACAAAATTACCATTTGGATTTAAATTAACTTCGATATTATATTAAATAATATAAAAAAAATTATCTAAAAAGTGAGTGTAGTAATCCATTTTATTAATAGTTTTCTACCTTATCAATTGTGAGATTCTCTCCGACACCCCATTGAATATTTATTAAAAATGGTTTCGTGAAGTAAATATGGTAATAATTTTTTCAAATTCTGAATCCAAATGTTGTTAATTAATTATTTAATTTTATATTTTAAAAATATGGTTGCATGAACAAACCTGATTTTGAAGCTCCATCCATCTCCAAGGGTTGAAAGTTAGAGCTCCTTCATATATATTGTCGTCCAAATGCACAGCAGAAAGAAATGGAACCACAAAACTTCCCTTCGGAATAACATAATCTATCCAATCCATTAATGCAAATTACAAACTTCAAAATATATTTTGAGAAATATTACCATTCATCATCTAACTTGAAAATAATACAAGGATTAGGCACGTTTAAAGGTATTATCGATACAAACTTCATAATTTAAGAGTAGTTTTTATAACGTTAAAATATTATTAATTAATTCCATTCTTGAACTTTGATTTTTGTTCTATTTTAGAAAAAAGATGTTCATTTTTCAGGCGGAAAATCTCTATATAGGCGGTGAATGAGGTCGGAGATGGGAACAAAAGATTTTCTGTTGGCTTAAATGGGGCCGGAGACGGATGGGGAATGTACTATTTAATTTTTAGATAAAAAATATTTGATTTTAAAATTATTTACTCAAATAAATGTTTTTACATTTGATAGATATTTTAAAAGAAAATTTAATCATTATTAAAAATATATAAAATAGATAAAAAAAAATAAATGGAGAAAAATTCCAGCTCAGAACTTGATCTTGGCCAATTTCGAGCGAAAGAAAAAATAGTGGATTTTATGAGGAAGGAAAATGATTTTGATCTGTCCCACCGGGTAGATATCTCAAATTTTGACCATAAACTTTTTAAAATTTAATTTTAGTTCCTGAAATTTGAGATTTATTTGATTTTTTATTTTTTTGAGAAAAAAAGATGTGTGATATTTGATAACTGAACTATATATAACAAATTTAATATTAGTCCTTATATTAAAATAAATTTATTTGTTTTAAACAAAACTTAAAATTGATTCTTATAAAAAATTTAAAGTTAATATCGATTGAAATTGGTTCAATAATATTAATAATTTAACACAAAAAAAAGACAATGTAAATAGAGAAAGATAGTAAAAATAAAAACAACAAAAATACATAACAACTAATTTTATGTTTTTAAAAAATTTAGAAACTAAAACGAAACAAACATGAAATAGATTTTTAAAACAAAACCATTATTAAAATTGAGAAACTAAAATTAGACTGTGAACAAATATAAAATATTGTTTTAGAGAGTAAAAATGATATTTTAGGAAATAGAAAGGCAAGCCATGTGGCACATGCATGTGCATGCATGATTCTTAAAATGAAAAAACCAGAAAACAAAATTGGGCACCTGAATACTTGATCTCTTCTTTTGCCTCTCTCATCAACCAAATCGCAATTCCTCCCAATCGAAGTGTCTCATCAATAACCTGCCCTTCAACTTTCTAAATTCAAATTATCATTTTTTTTAGATTAACTAGTTTCAATTTTATGATTTCTAAATTTAGTAGTAAACAAGGTGTATGTTTTTGTTTTCATAATCTTATTAAAAACTGAATGCAATTTTTCAAATAATAATAGTGTTAAAGAAATGACAAACCCACAAGAATCTTTTTCCATTAAAAGTAAATACTCATGACATTATTTAGGGCATGTTTTTGGAGAGGAGAAATGGTGGAGTTGGCTTGGCTTGACTTCTATTCCATGTTTGCCCCATGAACTTCCATAAGTTCACCTAATTCCTTCCCAACTCCACGCATGGACCCCACACTTTTTATTAAAATATTAAAAAACTACTCAATATCTATCTTTTTATCTAAATAAAATCTTCAACAATTATCTTTACATCGCATCAAACATAATTTTATTATTTAAAAACTATTAAATATCCATTTTTTTATTTAAATAAAAACTTTAATCATTCTCCTTCCATCACATCAAACATAATTTTATTATCACATCTCTTTTCTTTCCTCCTCGAACATAAACTTAATCTCACTTATCTTCTCTTCCCATCCCAACCAACTCAACTCATCCCTTCAAAGCCAAACATGCCCCTTAATTAAAAACCTATCAATAAAGATGTTTGTTCTCTTTTATAAATTCACAATGTATCTTTATTTAACCAATGTGAGATTGCATTCCTTTATTTTTATTTCTAACAAAAATATAAAAAAGAAATAAAATGATGATAAATATGAAACCTAAAAGTATAAGCTAGTTGACTTGTGAGGTTATTGAATGACAAAACATATACATTAAGCAGAATTATGGAACTTACACACTGAGTAAATGGCATTGATTTGTAATCTTGCCATGTGATATGATCTCCATACTTGTTTCTCAAACCAACTTGTTCATCCTAATTTGTAAAAAATGAACAGTCAATTCTAATGACAGCAGCAAAAGAAAATTATGCTTTAACAAAATAATAATAATAATAAAAAATCTTGCAAACATTTTGAAGTAGAATCATAAATCTTATTCGAAAAAAAAATAATATTATAAAATATTTCCTTACGGTAATAAAATAAAGAAAATTTGCATTGTATTGCAAATATTGCAATTTTTTTTTTATAGACTCTATCAAACACTATTGATAGACTTATCAAACATTATTGATGGAGTCTATCGGACACTATTGCTAGAGTCTATAAATCTAATTTTGCTATATTTGCAAATATTTTCAAAAAGTTGTTATATATTCAAATTTTTTGCTTTATCAATATACATGTAAATTTCCCATTTCCCTAAAATAAAGGTTAAAATAAAATTTTTGTTTTTAAACTCTAGATTATCGAACACTTTAAAATTGGTCTCTATTATAATTTTGAAGTTGTTATTAATTGAATTGGTTAATTTGAAGTTGTTATTAATTGAATTGATTCAATAATATTAATAATTTTAATACGAGTAAAAACACATGCGAACATATCTATAAAATTTTATAGAGAAAATGATAATTTTTATAGAAAAAATAACAAAAAAATTCGATGAAGTCTCTTTCTTTTTTTGAAAATTTAAGAATTAAAATTAGTATTTATAAGTTCACGGATCAAAATGAAACAAACTTGAAATTCTAAAAACTAAATACAAGAAATTTGAAAATTTAGATCCCATTAATATCCATTTTGTTTTTTGTTTTTGGTTATAAAAAATAAAAATCATAGAGGTTTGATAACTATTTTTTGTTTTTTGTTTTTTAAAACTAAAAACTAAAAATACGTTTGATAACTATTTTTTGTTTTTTGTTTTTTAAAACTAAAAACTAAAAATAAGTTTGATAACGATTTTTTATTTTTAAAAAAATTTAAATTTTATTATTTATAATACTTAATAAAATAATTTTATAATATTATTGATCATATCAAAGTCTTGCAGGTTCCACCTTTACTTGTAATAAGTTTTATCACTTTTCTACCATTTTTCCAAAAAAAAAAAAAAAACTGGTTTTTAAAAGGAAATTTGTTGTGTATACCAACTTTAGAATCTTTTATTAAAATTATAGCACATTTTTATCAAAATTTTGAGTGATTGAACTCAATCGAACTCAATCAATAATTAGTTATTAAATTCAATCAGTTTGTTAAGTGATTGAGCTCAACTGATTGAGTTCAATCACTAGTTATTGATTGAGTTCGATTGAGTTCAATCACTTAGAATTTTGGTATATGTGCAATTATTTTCAGTTTTATGTTGTAGATGCAATTTTTTAGCCAATTTTTGTTATACATGAAAATTTTCTTTTTTAAAAGCTATTTTTTTTTTGTTTTAAAATTCCTTTTTGATATTTTTGAGATTTTAAGAATAAAAATTAAAATTAGTTATCAAATAAATATGTTTTTAAAAGATTAAAAATAAAAATAATAAATCAAAAACAAAATAGTTATAAAACGGAGTCTTATAAACTAAAATTGAACATTTGTAAGCGTAGAAACAAAATAATATTGGAAGATAAAACAAAAATTGTTGATGGGGAAAGGAAGAACGTACCAGAAGTTGTTTCAATGCTTTAGGAGAGTGGGTTAGGAAATAGACAGCGAAAAGCATTGTTTTAGAAGTTGTTTCGTTTCCAGCAAATAGAAGATTGATTATGAAATCTACAATTGCCTCCTCTGATAATGTAATTTGCTCCTCCAAAACTCCTCCAACCAATAATCCTTCTTTTCTTTCTATTTTCTTCTTTATTTTTCTTATGATTTGCTCCCTTGCCTATACATTATTACAACACAAACTCCATTAAATTTATACATAATTACAACAACTCCTCTAATACTCGACCCCCCGGCCCTCACACGAGAAGGGTCACTCTGACTCACGTTTGGCCATGTCAAACTAACTTGATATCTACTACAAAAAAGACAATACTTAACGTCTAGTGAATATCAAATAAAACGTTACTTGGCGGTTCTGGAAACGTCAACTGTACTAATGTTAAGTAGTGTATTTTTACTTGATGGTCGGTTAACCGTTAACTGTATATATAGTTGACATACAATACATGTCAAATGTTGGACAAGTCCTCTAGCCCTAGCATCTAAGGGGTCAGAAATCTAGTCATCTACCGGTTGAAAAACCTCAACACTCAAAAGTGTAACAATTATAACCATAAAAAACAATCACCATGTAATAGATGAATGTCACGAAACCATTATCACTCTAGTAGTTATGAAACAACAAGATTTTAAGTGGTCCAGCAAAAGTTGCTTACCTTCAAAATGAACCATGGTAAAAATGAGTAACCATGGTAAAAGTCTAATAGTTGACTTGAGTTGTAGGAAGGCCAAATATCCTTTTAACACTTTCAATGTCGTCAATTCATCCCTAAACATTATGAGCCAAATGCAAAATTATGGCATTGTAAGTGATTTTAGATATTTTTAACTTTTGACATTCGGTTAAGCAGACGAGCTACTTACTTGATCTGTTTAATTCTTTAGACATTTCTTACTAGATAAGAAGTGCCTTTATAATTTTCATTTTCCACAAGCCAAAACTCGCCTTTCGTGTCAAATTTCTCACTCTCAAATCTTGTAGACATCTTTTGTAGAGAGATAGATTTGATGAATAATTTAAGTGGTTCGGAAATATGCCTACGTCCACTATATAGAACTAGAGATCGAAGTCTAGCCGGCCAAACCATGAGGAAGAAAGAGATCTTTGCAAAGTTGTGAACAATTCCAGAAAAAAGATACAATGCCTCAGAATGAGGAACCCTTAATCAGAAACAATAAATTGCACACAAAACTTCAATCCATCTTATTGTGCTTTAAGCTCAACTAATAAATCCCTTAACTCGGTCAGCTAAAAATTAAGATGACAAAGTAACTACAATTACTTTTTTTATAGTTCAATAACGAGATAGGGAATCAAATTCAGGATCTCTTCGTTCATCAATTACTTATTCACTCAAATATTGTATAAAATAAAATAACATAATTTTATGCAGTGTTCTTTCTTGTATTACATTTATTACTACTAGTCAACTAACTTCAATTAACTAACTTGGAAACTTATTGTGAGTACCAGTTTAATCTCTATCCTTTATACTTGTAAATGTCTAAGGCAATTTACAAAAACCTCTACTATTAGTATCGGAATAACCGTCCAACTCTAACTATCATGGGGTAGCCCAATTGGTCATAGAGAGTCTTGGGGTGCATAAGATGATGAGTTCAAATCTCATGGTGGTCACCTACCTAGAAATTTGCTTAATTTTTCAAGACCCTTTAGATCATAGGTCAAATCGTATGAATTTCTAGTTTTTTTTTTTTTTTAAGAAAGTCTAAAATTGAAATTTGAAAGTTAGTTATCAAACATGACAGTCTCTTTTTTTTTAAAAGAAATATTGTCTATGCTTAAGAGCAATTAGATAATAAATAAATAATTTTAAAAAGCAAAATATTATCATAATAGTAGCTCGATTAAAAAGTAATTTTAGTTGAGTTGAGTTGGATTACCTTGATGGCGGTGTAATAGGCAAAGCCAGGTAAGTTGATAGGAATAGATAAGCAGCCATCAACAAAGTCATAAAACAATCCACTAATCTCATCCACTTCGGATTCACTCGAAACACCCAACAGCTGATTTACCATTAGATTAATTGCTATCTGAGCCACAAAAACAACAATTAAATACTTACTAATAATATATACGAATTTGTTATATATATATATATATAGATATGAAACTTTTTTTTGATGACCATCTTTTGGTTGTCTATTTTAATTATAACACTTTTTAGAATTATTTCATTTATGGCAAAGTTTTAATTTTAATTTTTCTTTTTCATATTAGAGTTCTATCTTTCATCGTCTCTTGATTGAAAATTATATGTGACACTAATTGAAGATTGAAAATTTTTTGTTTCACTGATTAAAGATTGTTTGTAGTATTTTTTTGAAGACTATATGTACAATGATTGAAAGACTATCGGTTATATTGATTGAAGTCATGCATCAAATATATAGGCTCTATAGACTTTTTATTAGGTTTACTCCATTTTTTTCGCTATGCACGAATTTCTTTTAAAAAGTAGATAGGAAATTTACTCTAAGCAGTACATTTTATCTCTTGTATTATATCTATAGTACAATTTCTGAAATAATTCATCTATAGTACATAATTTTTCAATGGTGATAGAATGAGTCTAATCTATCAATGATTAGAACTCAACTAGTGATATTTCTATTATAAATGAATTAGTTTTAATTTTGTACTATATATGAAAATATTTAGTCTTTTTTTATTATACATGCAAAATCCTCGAGTTGATATGGTTTTTTTTTTGTTTTTTTTTATTATACATGATAAAACTCCTAATAATTAAACACACGACTCAAAGAAAAATGGGTACATATATATACTAACCTTCCTACAAACATCTTGGAGAGAGATGACTTGATTATCATGGAAAGTGCACAATGTTTGGGTGATTATTGTTTGAATATCATGAAGGAATGGAAACTTGAGTTGGTTTATACGCATCATATTTGAGGCCATTGCATGAAGTTTTCTTTGTTGCTCCCCTTGTGCTGTGATCACACCGTTCATCCCTACCAAATCTTTGAAAGATTTTGGATAGCTTGATTGGAATAATTTCCCTTCGTTTTGCATCACGTATCGGTTAAACACGGGATCTACCGATACCACGGCCCGTTTTCCGAACACCTGGCACGAGAAGATCTTCCCGTACCTAATGTCCGTAAAGAAATTTAGTTAAAGGAGTGTTTGAAACAAAGAAAATGAAGATAATTATGGGTTAGTGATACTCTTTTCAAGTTTGAGCCACCTAGAATCATTTTTCATATAATCACATTTTCTCATAATTATTTTTTACTCTTCACATAGCTACTCTACACTATTTCTATACTTACCATTTATTTTCATCATAATTGATTATTTTTTTCACCCAATTACGAGTAATGATTTCAATTCTCATAATCTTTCCTTTTACCCAAAATAGAGATAATTTTTATCTTGGATGATCGTTTTCTTTCATATTCTTCCCCTAATTTTTACCTTTTTCATAATTATTCTCAATGCCTCAAAAATCCCTTAAGATTTAGATATTGATTCTAGTATTAGAAAGATGAAGAGACTGGACATTCAGATGCATGAGCTACTTCTCTCATTGTGTGTTTCTTTTAATTCAACAATAATATTAAAGGTGGATAAATCAAACACATAACGCCTTTGATCCTTAGTCATATGAGATAGTATGAGATTCATCTCAAATCTATCGAAAATTGAGAAAAATAACACACCTAATTTATAAATGTTTGGAAATTTCCTTATTTTTCCAATGTAAGATCCTTAACCGTACATATTTTATACCGGATGAATTATATTTTGTTGACCTCTAATTCTCAATCATTTTTAAATAGAACCCCAATCTCATTATTATCTAACATATCATCAGAGTCTTTAAAACTCAAATGAATATTTCATCATGAGTATATCTATGACACCATTTTGGTAGTATATGTTAAGAATTCGACAAAAATCATATTCTTAATGAGATGCATGAACTATTCGCGCTTTCTCTACTCTTAATTAGGGAATAGATTTTACCTCTTGGCTTGTTGTTCAACATAGTGGGGAGGATGAGAACTTGCAACAGCTTTGTACCAATTGAAGCTATCTCCAATTACAGGCCAGCTTCTTCTGCCTGGAGGAAATCTACTCTGACCACACTTTTGATCATTATAATTTCTCAATGTTTTTGCAAGGAAATTAAGAATCCACAACACTGTAACAATAACAAATGACCAAAACACCCAGGAACTGGCTGATGCTTCCAACATCATTGTCTCTATCTCTGTCTCTTGTCTCTGTGCTGTGGCTTATCCAATACCTGTATTTATTTATATATATATAGTAATTTAATAATTTCAAACATATTTTTATATATTATAATAGAAAAGTGAATGATCAGGATTGGATGTTTCCAAAGGTGACTGAATCTAAAAGAAAAAGTCTTTGAGCTAAATGCATAATGCTCAGGAGGTAAGTGATCTGACTTTGGCCAGCTGAATTGGAAATCAGATAATAAACTAATTTATATCAACATATCAATTGGTTTGTTCACAATACAATCAAAACTAGTATTATTTATTTGTTTTTTTTCTTAAATATATATTTTTTTAGTTTTTAGGTTCGTTTTATCTTTTATATTTTAATAATGTTCACTTTTAGTTTCGACGAGAGTTCGAATTCGTGACGCTGGTATCGAACTAGTTTACAATCAAACATTGAAACCACTGTACTACCGACCCTCTCAGTAATAATGTTCACTTTTAGTTATATAATGTAATGTTGATAAAAATGATGATTAGATTAATTTTAAACTTTACCATTATTTAATGTTCACGTGAATTTTAATTAAAAAGAAAAAAAAAAGTGTTATATTATTTTAAAAGAAACTAGGTATAAAAGTAGATTAAGAAAACACACGAGAATTAAAAGTGAGCATTTTTAAGATCTCTAAATAAAAATGTTCAATTTTAAAATATAAAATACAATTGAAACTAGATCTCAAATCTAACCACTAAAACAACTTTTTTTTTCTTTTTTTTTCAACAAAACAAAACTAGTTTTATATGAACCAAATTAGAAGGAAATAAAATGAGTTTATAAATGAATGACAATAACTCCAGCAAAACAAAAAATAAAGGGAACAATATCAACATTAAATTTGAGAGAAATTGCTTTTTTTCTTTTTTTAGTTTTAGCACCATTGGGAGGGTAGGATCCCAGTGACCCCTCGCTTATTTTTATTTTGAAAATCAGAAATTGGACCTTCGTTCTCCATTCCTAGGCTGTAGTACTAGGATACTTCAAACTAGGGATCTCTGAAAAAAATATACAGTAAAGTCTTTAACCTCAACCATTACGCTGCTTCTTGGAGACAATGACTTGATTTTGTTGAACTACTATTTTTAAAAAATTATGAAAAATGATTGTAATTATACTGTACTTTCATATTTAGTCATATTACTAAGAGTTGTTACATTGCAACGGTCTCAATTTGTTCACCTAGACGCTAGTAAATTATTAAGAGGCACTTGGACTCTCAAAGTAAAAGTAAAAGTAGGTAAGGTTGGATTATGATAACTCTATCTCATATTTAAATCAGCGATAATAATAATAATAATAATAAGAACATATACTTCAAATGCCATATTAATATAATTTTGAGTAAAATATCATTTTTGTCCCAAAACTGTCATGCAAGTTCTATTTTAGTCTCTGGACTATTAAAATTCCAATTTTAATCCTTGAATTATTGTTTTTTTATTCTGTTTTGGTCCTTAAACTTTCAAAAGTTCAATTTTGATCCTTGAACTTTCTAAAAAGTTTAAAAGTAGCTCTTGAATTAGAAAAAAATCTTAATCTCAAATCCTTTGTTAAATTGTGTTTTATATTTAATAGGATTTTAAACCATCACCAACCAAAACAGAGCTAAATACCGTAAATTTAAAAGTAAAAAATATATTAGACATTTAATAGATAATAGAGTGATATATATAAGTCTATTTAAATAAGTCTTGAATGGTGGATTGACGACAGAAAGTGGAGAATGAGAATTTACGTCAAACAAGGAATTAATGTGTCTCGTAGGATTGTTTAAATCTCACCATTGCAGGCTATCTCCGTTGCCAAACATCCTATGCTTGCATGGTACTTCATCAATTACCGAGGATTTGAGGGGTGGAAAGAGTTGAGAAAGAAAAGAAAATGATAATAAATTTATTTTATTATTATTATTATTTGGACACCTATCACTTTTAACCGAGGTTAAGATTTTTTTTATTCTAATATAAAGACCACTTTTAAATTTTTAGAAAGTTCAAAAATTAAAATTGAACTTTTGAAAGTTTAAGGACCAAAACAAAACAAAAAAAATAATTCAAAAATTAAAATTAAACTTTTGAAATTGAAGAACCAAAATGAAATTTGCACGATCGTTCAAGGATCAAATGGTATTTTACCCTATAATTTGCCATTACAATAACTTATCAAATCCACTCCCTTGGCTTCATATGATCGTTCTTCCAACTTCTAATTATTTATAAATTAAACTAATACGGTTTGACCGTTTGTGCACATGCTAGAGAAAAACCAACCAAACCATTGTCCACAAGTTGTGTGCTCGAGAACCATATAATATAATATAATATATATAATTATAATGCGCCTTTTAAGCCCCTTCCTATTCTAGATTGGGCCACTGCTATATTACTGTTTTGCCCTCCTTGTTCATAATAGTTGTTTCTAGGGTAAGCATCACTTGATGGGGGTACTTTTGTCATTGTGCCATTGTGTCAACGTACATATTGTTTGAGCCATTAACCAGTCAAAGATGCATCGAATTGAGCTTCTTTTATCATTTCTAAAAAAAATAATAATAAAACCTTATTTTCAGCTTCAATTTAGCAAAAGTGTATATATCACTTTTGTAATCTGCCAAAAGGGATTTTAAATGGGTTTATATGGAACTATTTTATATTTTATGACACCAATATCCAGCTAACCATAATTTTCTTTTTTTAATATAAATACCGATTCTCGGGATCGAACCTGTAGCACTAGTGTTGAACTGGTTTACCACCAAATAATGGAATCATTACGCTATGTATAATTGCTTCATTCTTTCGATACAAGAAAATCGTGGGATTCGAATTTGTTATTTTAAGTAGAGAATACATATTATTGATAATTGCTGATTTTAGTTCCGATTGGATGTGAAATTTTGATCCATCATTATGCCATTGTTCTTAAATTAATGAAAACATAATATATTACTAAACTTGAATGCAAAAAAGTCATAGTTTTTAAATTAATGAAAAGATATGTATGTATTATTAAAATTGAAGCAAGAAATTAAAAATATTAGATGATGTCATGATAGTTGTTAGGAGTGAAAATTAATTAATTTAAGTCGAGGGGCAAAACGTGAATTTCAAACTTAAACAAAGTAATTAAGCTTGTTAAGGAAGAAAAAGACCTGACCTAGACGAGACAAGTTGGAAGCAAAGTAGGCCTAACAAAAAGAATCATGCTCAAACGAGAAAGTCCAAAAGGGCTCAGGCAAGTTGAGTCGACCCTTTAAGAGTCGGCCACCATCAAGGCTGGCCCCAAGGGTTTGGCTAGCCCGCCCTTAGCCCGACCAAAGGCTAAGTACGGCCTTCTCGTGCGATGTCTTTAAGCTTCCCCATTTGACATTAGATCGAACTTGTTGAGTCGTCACAGGGGGTTTGTTGGCTTATGTTAAGATACAAGTTCAAGTTACGCATAATTAGTCCCCTTAAAATGGCTTGCTGCTTAAAGTTAGGATGCAAGTCCAAGTTAGCCAAAGTTAATCATCTCAAGCGAATTTGTTGCATAAAGTGATAGGTTCAATCTATGATGGCCACCTACCTAGAAATTAATTTCCTACAAATTTCTTTGGCATCCAAATGTTGTAGGGTCAGGCGGTATGTCCCGTGACATTAGGCGATGTGTGTAAAAGCTAGCTCAGACGGTCACAAATATAAAAAAAAAAAAAATAATAATAAAAAGTACTTGTTGCTTCTGTTAGGATGCTAGTCCAAGTTAGAAGGCTTATCAAGGAGAATGGAACATCATATTGACGTTTAGAGAAAGCTAATGGCTTCAATAACCTCTAATCGAGATGTCTACGGGGCAAGGCAGACGGAGGAATGACTTCTCCATCTTGTCCCCAAGCGGACAATATCATAAGTAGCGATGGGTTGGGCTGTTGCATATGGTATCAGAGCCAGACATCGGGCCGGTGTGCCAGGTCCATCGGGACGCTGGACCTCTAAAGGGGTGAAAACCCATAAATGAATCTCACATAGGTTGGGAAGGGGAACAAAACACTCCTTAAAAAGGGTGTGGACACCTTCCTCTAGCAAGATGCATTTTCCCTCCATTAAGGGAAAAAACAAACCCGTGAGGTCAGTGGGTCAAAACGGATAATATCTTGACTAGCAATAGGTCGGGTTAATACAAATGGTATCAAAGCCAGGCATCGGGCCAATGTTCCAGGTCCATCGGGACGCTGAAACTCTAAGGGGGTGGAAACCCATAAGGGAATCTCACCTCGATTAGGAAGGGAAACGGAACAATCCTTATAAAGGGTGTGAACACCTTCCCTTAATAAGACACGTTTTCTCTCAATTGAGGGGAGAGAAACAAACTCGTGAGGCCAATAAGTCAAAGCGGACAATATCTATGGGTCGGATTGTAACATTAGTGGTACACACAACGTGGCTACAGAAGATGATAGTTTATTTTCCTCATTAAATAATAATTTCATAAAATAATCACCATAAAAATCTATAAATAAGAAAATTGTGTTCAAATGAATATGTTATTTGATTTTTTTTTCTCGAGAATTTATACGGTATACCAATTTAGAACCCTCTATTAGGATTATAGTACATTTTTTTATCAAAAATTGGTTTATACCAATTTCTCCTCAAAGTTGGTATAAATTTCGAGTGATTGAACTGAATCAGCGATATTTGATTGTATTCAATCAGTTTGTTAAGTGATTGAGCTCCATCACCTTTATTCGATTGAAGCAATCGATTAACAGTGATAAATGAGTTTGGTCCATGTCTAAGTATAACAATGAGAACCTCAATCTCACTTAAGAAGATTGTTTCATCTCGAGAATGTTGAATAGGTTAACCCTAAAAAAAAGATTGAAAATGATCATCTGGCCACCAATTTCATGAGGAACAAATATCAAACAAGTATTGAATTAAGATCAGACCAAGGCTTGTAAGATATATCAACCACGTAAAAGATACTTTTGGCTCTATACTTAGCATGTTCTACCATCTTAGACTCAAAAGTGAGGACAAGTTTTATAAAATAAAATTAAAGAAACAAAATATTAATAGCTTTCTTAGCTCAGTGGTAGAGCGCGTGGCTTTTAACCACGTGGTCGTGGGTTCGATCCCCACAGACGGCGATAGTTTATTATTTTCCTCATTAAATAATAATGGCAATATGATTATTTTAATATTATAGATTAATTGGTAACACTTTAATTTAGGTTTCAAGTCTAGAAAATTAAAGTTACATTTTTCATGTTATTTGCTTTCATTGCATCAATTTTTTTATTGAAACATTTCAAATTTACCTATATAGAGGAGACTATCAAAAAAAAAAAAAAAAAAAAAAACTATATTAGAAGAGACTAACCTCTCATTCTAGTAAAGTGAGGAGGTGGTTGACCCACTTAAATTCGGTTAAGAGTTCAACCTTACCAAATTATAAAAGAGGATTAGGATGACTCCATTTGTGAAGAATAGGCCAATCTTCACTTAATTAGGGTGGCGCAACCTTCTAATGAGGCGATAAAAAGGTCAACCTAGCTACTTAAGAGTAAAAATGAGGTTGATCCATTTCTAAGTATAACAACGAGAACATCAATCTCACTTAAGAACACGATGATGAAGTTAAGAAGATTGCTTCATCTCGAAAATGTTGAATAAGTTAACTCTAAAAAAAGATTAAAAATGATCATCTTTGGCCACCAATTTTATGAGGAACAAATACCGAACAAGTATTGAATTAATGATCAAACCATGGCTTCTAAGATATATCAACGACGTAAGAGATAGTTTTCACTCTATATTAAGCATTTTAGACTCAAATTAAAAGTGGAGACAAAAGAAAAGAAAAAGTAGTCGTTTTAGTTCAGTGGTAGAGCGCGTGGCTTTAACCACGTGGTCGTGGGTTTGATCCCCACAAACGGTGATAATTTATATTAAATAATAATTAATAATTTCATATAGATTATATATACTTTAATATTAGAAATTAATTTTTATACTTGTTATGAAATAATTACCATAAGATTCTATAAATAAGACATTTGTATTCACCAAATGAATATGATATCTGAATCATTCTAAATCTATGTGGTAACTTAATATGTAAATTGATTTCAATAAAAAAAAATGTAAATCAATTATTTTATTGAAGCATTTCTAAATTTCCCTACATATAGGAGACTAACCTCATTCTAGAATGGTGAGGTGGTAGTTACATTTGAGTGGGGGAGAATAGGTCAATCTTCGCTTAACTAGGGCAACGTGAAGGTTGAGCTTGGATGTGAATTTTTGTAGAGCAATTGAATTTAATTACTGGTTTGGGTATAAATTTGGATAGAAGAGTAGTAGAAATGAGTAATTTTAAAATAATAAATTATGTTGGGTGGTTAAAAATAATATTTATTATGAGTGATTATAGTAACTAGTTTGGATACAATTGTTTGAAGTATGTCGAAACGATCCAAACTTATTCATTGGATTGGTTCGTATTTTTCACATAATATTGGACATATTGATTTTTATTTGGAGAAACCAAAAGTTAATAGATCGGTTCAGTTTCTATTTGTAAAAACCAATAAAAATCGAACAAAACCAATATTAATTTATTTTAGCAAGTAGTGACCACCTAAATTGGTCAAAGAGAATATCAGGTGGATAAGTGGATAAATTCTATTCATGGTGGCCATCTACCACTATTAATTTCGCACGAAAACAATTCTAATGATTGTTTCATTTTTTTTTTTGAGATTATAATAATTGGGGGTGGGGAGACTCGAACCCAAGATCTATAAATCTTTAAGCGAGCATTAATATTGTTGAGCTATTACTCAGTTTGTTGATTTTTTCATTTATTAGACATTGGTTTGATCATCAATCTAACTTAAAATCGAAGAAAATCGAATCAATATCACATAGAAATAAAAACTCATTTGTAATAGTCATTAAGATACGAAAAACAAACAAAAACTCATTTGTTATATGCATTGATTTGATTTTTTTGCAAAAAGAAAAAGAAAAAGAAAATCATACTATGGAATATCAAGTTTGAGATGAACACATTTGTTAGTGAACGTAATTGCTGCTTATGAACTAGCAGCTGCAAGATCCAACAATTTACAACAAATTGAAGAACAGGAACAATGGGTTTGATTCGTTTTCCCTCTACAGTTTCAAATTTAGGTCGAATCTCCAGGAATCCTTCAATTTCAATGGAGAAAAAGCTAGTTTGAATCCGATCAATGGAAGAACAGTCGAGGTTTTGCTATGAGTGCCTTAAAAATCGAATCAAATTCGATTTCTCCGACCGAATCGTAGTCTCTTACGCCCTCTCCGACTCGGCCCTGCCCTGCACCTCCACCGCCGTCGTTCAGGTATTTTCCCCTTTGTTGCGTAATCTTAAACCAAATGCGTTTTGAAATGCTTTCCCCTTTGTTGCGCAGGTTGATGGAGAAGCTTCAGGTTCTCAGTTTATGATCGTATATCTGCCGGGCGATGATTACAATTGCATAACCAACTATGTGTATGCTCCTCTTTTTCTTTGTTTTAGATTTTAGCGTTTACCTTAGTTTCATACCATCGACTTGCGAATCTTTATACCTGAGGTAACCACGTCTGTCCCTAGGCCAGACTCTGGGAGATATCCTAGGAATGGAGACTTACGGATTATAATGTTTCGGGTGAATCTCGAATCTGGAACTTTGAGAGGATAGCACCTTTGAAACCTAAACCTTCGACTACCACGCACGCCACCCCTTAGGGATAACTCGGGAACTAGTTTGGATTAGCTGATTGATAGTGTTGGATGAATTATGGCTTTCTCTGTAGTAGAAGTCTATTAATGTTTCTAGCCAACCATTATGGAATGGCTCAATTGGTCAAAGAGGTCCTTGGGGTGCATAAAGTGGTAGGTTCAATCCATGGTGGCCACCTACCTAGGAATTAATTTCCTACGAGTTTCCTTGACATCCAAATGTCGTAGGGTCAGGCGGTATGTCCCGTAATTTTAGTCGAGGTTTGCGAAAGCTAGCCTGGACTGTCATGGTTATAAAAATATATTTTTTTTAATGTTTCTAGCCCTCGAATCAATTCGATGTCTGTGAAATTGGTGCTGGAATTGCAGGTATAGATTCTGGCACAACAATTATGGACAGAAAAATTGTTTTCTAGAGAATTGTTTCTAGCCCCCATCGGGCAGGTTTCTTCTTCTCATCTTATTGGTGATATTGGCAAGCATGGTTACACCGACATACAACTTTCATTCTTTGGTGTAATAGTCTGTATTTGCTGTTTTTCTTTTGTTTTTGCCCGGATCATTGTTTGTGTATGTAGTCTATTTAATGTTTCTCCAGGGAGAATTTAACACCATCATCCCATCCCTTAATGCAGGAATGAGTATTTACGGGACAATTTTAACGGTAGTAACGAAGAGAGTGTTCACACTATATCTCAAGTTAGTGGAGGTCAAGTTGAAATTCAAGAGAATAGTCATCATACAGGTTCTCCTTATTCGCCACAAATTGGTGAGAAATCACTCACTGATAGTTCTAACTACAACCATTCCCGTAGGCTCTCTTGTTCGAGGATAATCAGTTCCTTGGCCCCAATTGCTCGGGTTAGCATTTCATCCCACTCTACTTTTGAGGAAATTGCTTCCAACCTTTTGTCTGGATCTTTGGAAGATCATGTATTGCACTCGCTCTGTCTCTTGATTGAAGGAAGAGCTTCAGGAAGGGACTCCATAAATTTTCTTAGCTTAGTTGGAATTCCATCTTTTCAAGAGAATGTCTTCTTGAATTGCTTGAGGCATCCCAATGTCATGCCTGTTCTTTCTATGCTAAGGACTCATGGTTATACCAATGTGATATTGCCTACAACTCCATACACATTAGAAAACATTCTCCATTATAGTCCGGATGCCTTAGAGTCTGAGTGGCATATAAGGTTTCTACTATATCAGCTACTATCCGCCCTAGCCTTTATACATGGCTTAGGGATCTTCCATGGCAATATATGCCCATCGAGCGTGATGTTGAATGAGATGTGCTGGTCTTGGCTGCACATTTGTGATATGCCTGGGTTAGTGTGTGATTTAAATAGGAAAGAAAAAATTTGTTCAATAGCATCAGGAGAGATTAATTGTTGCGCAAAGGATTGTTCTTCTAAAGCTTTGTATGCTGATTTGAAGCTTTCTTCCTCGATACACTGGCCATCTGATTTTATTCGATGGTGGAGGGGCGAGTTGAGTAATTTTGAGTATTTACTTGCCTTGAATAGATTAGCTGGGAGAAGGTGGGATGATCACAAATTTCACACAATAATGCCATGGATAATAGACTTTAGCACAAAGCCAGATCAGAATTCTGATGTTGGATGGCGAGACTTGAGCAAAAGCAAGTGGCGGTTGGCAAAAGGTGATGAGCAGTTGGACTTTACCTACACTACCTCTGAAATGCCGCATCACGTATCAGATGAGTGTCTCTCTGAGCTGGCCGTCTGCAGCTATAAAGCCAGAAGGTTACCTTTAAGTATTTTACGTATGGCCGTCCGTTCAGTTTATGAACCCAATGAATATCCTTCTAACATGCAGAGGCTTTATCAGTGGACCCCTGATGAATGCATTCCTGAATTTTATTGTGATTCTCAAATATTTTATTCTATGCATGCTGGTATGGCTGATTTGGCTGTACCTCCATGGGCAGGTAGTCCTGAGGAGTTTATTAAATTGCATCGTGATGCTTTAGAAAGTGATCGTGTTTCCGAAAAACTCCATGAGTGGATTGACATCACGTTTGGATATAAAATGTCAGGTGAAGCTGCTATTGCTGCCAAGAACGTTATGTTGCCTTTATCTGAACCCATGCTCCCAAGGTCTATGGGACGTCGTCAGCTCTTTAGTCGACCACACCCGAAACGGAAAGTTTCAACCAAGAGATTATGTCAAAGCCGTGTTACATCAGTTGTGAATCAATGGCATGTAAATGAAGTGGAAGATAAAGATATTATTGTGTCTGATATATCCTATCTAGAAGAATTAGAAGAAGCCTCTTTATTCCTTGAAGAGGCCAGGCATTTAAGTGCTCTTTATGGCGATTATGCTACAAAATCGGAAGATATGCCCTCCAAAGAGTTGTTACCAGGAGAGAGCTTCAATAAATGTTTAACCAATACTTCTGATTTATTTGTGCAGCATGATATGCGAACCAATATTACCTTGAATTATCTTCTTGAGCATGTTGAAGTGGAGAGTAAAGATTCGATCGGATATCAAGAATTGTTATCATGGAGAGAAAAAATATTTCAATTGCAATTTTCTGATGGTGCTGCAAGTGATATCTTTTCTATTGGTTGTATATTAGCAGAACTACATTTGAGGAGGCCACTTTTTCATTCTACCTCATTGGATCTGTACTTGGAGAGTGGTATCTTGCCTGGCTGTATACAAGAACTTCCTCCTGACATTAGAATTCTTGTTGAAGCATGCATCCAAAAAGACTTGACAAGGTGGTAATTTTGAGGTTTTATACTTTTTGGTGAGACATTGGTTGTAAACAGTAGTTACAGTCAGTTTAAATATATTGTAGTTTCACCAAGTAACCATGGGTCTTATTTATTTCCTTGACTGTAGGTTGATGAGTTCATATGCTATGGACTCTACCTGACTAACTCTTCTTATTTTATTAAAACATTGTTAGGAGGCCATCAGCCAAAAATATATTGGAATCACCTTATTTTCCTGCTTCAATCAAGTCATGCTACTTGTTTCTAGCCCCACTTCAGCTTCTTGCAAAAGATGCTATTCGACTTCGTTATGCTGCCAATTTCGCAAAACAAGGAGCTCTCAGAGCAATGGGAGAATTTGCTGCTGAAATGTGTGCTCCTTATTGTATGCCACTCATATTGACTCCTCAATCAGATGCTGAAGTAGAATGGGCTTATGAACTCCTAAAAGAGTTTTTGAAGTGTCTGACGCCCAAGGCAGTGAAGACCTTGGTTTTGCCTGTCACCCAAAAGATTTTACAGGCTAGTTATAATTTATAAATTATTTTTGCCAATTTCACTGTATTATGAAAACTTTATATATCTCTTTACTTATTGATATTTTAATTTCAGGTTACTGGTTATTCACATTTGAAGGTTTCTCTTCTCCAAGACTCATTTGTAAGAGAAATATTGAATCGGCTCGGTAGACAAGTATATATGGAAACAATTCACCCTTTAGTCATATCTAACCTATCTGCTGCTCCACATAAGAGCTCAGCAGCTGCTGCTTCTGTGCTTCTTATTGGCTCTTGTGAAGAAATTGGGATGCCTGTTACCATCAATCAGGTTTAACTTGTATCAGTCTTTGAATTTTGAAGGCATAAGATATTGTAGCTGATATTTTTATTTCATCTTAATTTTCCTATAAGCCATGTATGCATGTTTCTCACTTGTCACTTCTCAGTTCAGTTATAACTTGCCCACTCTTATTCCAGACAATCCTGCCTTTAATTAACTGCTTCGGGAAAGGAATCTGTGTCGATGGCATTGATGCGCTGGTTAGAATTGGTATTCTTGATTTGTTGGGTCGGTGGTATAACCTTTTTTCTAAAGTAGACATGTTCAATTAAGTCATTTTAATTTATATCGTTTAGGTGGTCTTTTTGGTGATATGTTCATTGTCAAGCAGATGCTTCCATTACTCAAGAATGTGGTTAGGTGCTGCATTAAATTTTCTTCTCTGTCCAAGCCTGAACCCATGCAAATTTGGAGTAGTGTAGCCCTTACTGATTGTTTCACCACATTAGATGGCCTTGTAGCCTATTTACCAGGTGATGTGGTATTAAAGGAGCTTATTGAGGTAAAATCTTCTAATATGCAAATGTGAATTGATGGTAAGCTTAGGTTAACTTATGGTGCATACCTATTATTATGTAGGGCCAGAAATGTTTGCATGTCATGGTGCTTATTCAGAAGAATTTGGATGTATCAGTGCTTCAGGTGTTTCAAATCTCTCAACTGCATAGCATGCTGCATTCATGTATTTCTGCATCCACATTTGTTTTTTCACGAAAAGACTGTTCAAATTATCTTTTGCTTTAATTTACGATTTCTGTTTATTTTTTCTTCCCTTTTCTATGTTTAACATTTGATGATGTTTCTCAAAAACAAAAAGAAAAAAAAAAGAAAAAAAGCATTTGATGATATTTGTGTTCATAATATATTATTAATTTTTTGTTAGGTATCCGATATCTAACAAGCCATGTTCAAGCAGAAAAATGCGAAAAGAACACAAATAATAGGAAAATACTCTGATGTACCGATAGATCTTTGATATTTAGATTGATATTTACTGATAATAACGGAAATACATTAACAAGAACAGCATTGAAAATAACAATAAGCTACCGTGCATTCAAGAGTGTCGGTGACCTCTCCTCTCTAGGTTACTCAACCTTAGACCAAAAACATACACCTCTTAAACCTCTCATTACATTATTTATATTCATTTCCTCTCACCCTAGACAAGGATAACCACCTCGTTACTTTACCTATAATGCCCTTTCTAGATTTTGCCCGAATACTTGGGCATGTTTGGCTTTGAAGGGATGAGTTGGGTTGAGATGAGAAGAGAAGATAAGATAAGAGAGAATAAGTTTATGTTTGGGGGAAGGATAGTTATGTTTGATGTAATGGAAAGAGAATGGTTGAAGTTTTTATTTAAATAAAAAAATTGATATTTAATAGTTTTTTAATAATAAAGTTATGT
>JBBMEF010009592.1:0-22696 GCA_037832685.1 Sicyos baderoa | reverse complement strand
AATTTGAGAGAAAATAAGCTTAAATTTGAAAAACCAAAAACAAGAAACCAAATGGTTATCAAACGGGGCCTTAGTAACTAGGATGTTACGGGTTCGAAATTTCCTATCCTCAAATATTAGCAGAACTAGAATTTCTATAACTCTAGTTTTTCTCTCTCTTTCTCCCCCTATAACCAAAGCTAATTTGCTTAGAAGATTGGAGAATGTTAAGCTAGTTGTGGTTCCTCTCTAAGTCAGTCGATCTCTTCGGCCGTTAGTATCCTCAAGTTGACATGCTTCCATTAAAGAAATGCAAATGATCAGTAACAATTTACAATTTAGACACTAATCATCACCAAAGTTCCTGATCTTCCAACCATCATGGAGTGACTCAATTGGTAAAAGAGGGTCTTAGAGTGCATAAAGTGATAGGTTCAATCCGGTGGCCACCTACCTAGGAATTAATTTTCTTGGCATCCAAATGTTGTAGGATCATGCGGTATGTCTCGTGCACTAGTTGGGGTGGGCGAAAGCTGGCTCGGACAGTCACGGATATCAAAAAACAAAACCAAAAAAAAAGAAGCTCATGTTCTTCCTAAACACCAAGAATTGTTTACAACAAGCATGCTCTCAACATAGATTACTCAAAGAGATATGGGTTACTCCCTTCGTTGGAACCCCATATCGAATATGGAGAACTCTATACGATGAGCTCAAAGAGTAACTAGATTTCCAAAATTAAAAAATGTAAACAAGTAAAATGAAACACTGCAATTGTTGTAATGTATGCTAAATGAAGAACAAACCTAGGAGTTTGAACCAGAAATGCAGGGAGAAAAACAACTAAAACAGAGAATCAAGAACAATTCGGAAAGAGTAAATCAGACAAAGAATTAATGTGCTCTACTTACAACACTGTTTTGAATCCTTTAAACATCATTCAAATTTCAAATAACCGATTGCTAAATGTGAAGCACTAAAACATTGCTAGCACCTACCAAATTTTCAATTTGAACTGCACATTCGACGAAGAAACGGAATCAGCGGATTATGTGAAAACATTGCTAGATATAGAGCCTGCTTTGATTTGGGGGGTGAGAGCTTCCAAAGTCCAATTGAGTTTGGACCCTTCAATGGGGCGGGGCGGCTGGGCCATAAGAATTCGAACTCGTGACCTTTTAGTTATTGGGCCTATGTCATTGAACTATAGCTTGTATAAAATTTTCTCTGTAATACATAACTAGGAAAATAACTACTTTAATCAAACTTATTAAACAAATGACTATTATTTTAGGGTGTTTAAAATTGAATTTTCATAAATTAATAAATAATTAATTAAATTACAATTTATTTTTGTATTCTCAATATTTCATGTGAATTAATTAATTTGGTTTTATACCCTATAACTACCTAGAAGATCTAAATATCAAATTTAATGTTTTGAATTAAAATTTCAAACAAAATCTAACATTCCAGCAACCATAGATAGGAATATATATATATTTAAATTCTCAGCCACCAAAAAAATAGGTGAACGAATAATTTCCTTTCTAAAATTTAAAAATAATTTCAAACACAAACTTCAATAGCTGCAAGTTTGATTATCTATATTTTCGATATTTTCGAATGTTCAAACTTTCTATATATTTGAATACATATCTCTTATACTATAATCTATATATCTCCGAATTCTATCCATACGACTCTATATTTTATATATCTCTGAATTCTAGCAGTACGACTCTATACTTTATATATCTCCAAACTCTAGTAGTATGACTCTATATTTTATATTTCTCTGAATTCTAGTAGTACGACGCTATACTTTATATATCTCCAAATTCTAGCGGCTCTATATATCTTCGAATTCTAGCAGTCCTCGAACTCTAGGAGTCCAACTTTCCATATATCTTCGAACTCTAGTCCAACTCTCTATATCTCCATACTCTAATTGTCCGATTCTCCAACACTCTATATCTCGAACTCTCTAACAATTCGACTATTCGACTCCCTATATATTTGAACTGTAGCTTTCATTTTTTAGGAACTTGATAGATCGGTTTGGTGACAATTTTCACCTAAAACACACCGATGAATATCGCTATTCATTATTTTGCATTTTTCAGAACTGGTTTTATATAGAGATGATCATTATAGGGAACTTTCATGAAAGTGAAAAATACAATTTTTTGTGTAGATCTTAATGTAGGTCACCGGAATGAAGAAACATGAGAGAGAAAAATAACCTCGACCACGGGATGAGATGGGCGTTTCTTTGCTGGAATGGAAGGGATTGGCCGAGAAGTTCTTTGGTTTTATGATCGATGGCGGAATCTATTATATGATCTTTTTGTCACTTTTATTATTACTATATATATATATATATTTAACAATATTTTTGTTGCTAATTTGCTTCTTCATAATCTACTTATTATCAGAATTTACAATATCTAGCTTTGAAAATAATAAAACATAAATATAATATTTTATTGAAAAGGAGTGGGGATTATATTTTTTTTTCAAATACCCAAAAAATGAGAAGATATGATCGGATTTAGTGTGTTTATAAAAAATAAAAAAAATAAAACAATCGAATTTGGTGAAATTTAGTTGTGGGGAACGAATCCTACTCCTCAAAATGTGGGACTATGGCTTATTTTATCGATTTGCCATAAACACCACTTTATAAATATAATTTGATAAAAAGTTACACCTCACCACTTAATACAGAAATATGAGCGAATTACAACATAAAATTATATATATATATATGTTGTAATTCGCTCATATTTTTGTATCAAGTGGTGAGGTGTAACTTTTTATCAAATTACATTCATTTTTAACTATTCTTTTCAAATCAATTAAAATAAGTTATTTTCATTCATTTTTTTAACTATTAAAATAATTACTTATTTTAAATATATATCTAAACAAGGATTTGACTTTAACTCCTCCACACAAGAACTATATCTAAATGAGTTTTTTGCTATAATTTTAAATTTTTAACAAAAGCTCATAAAATTAAATTCTATCTAAATATGCTAAATAAACCGTGGTTGAGTGTAAGGAGAGAATATAGTTTGAGTCAAAATATATATTATAGTTCTCTGAGAATCAATAATTTGCACCGGAGAAAGAGTTGTCATCTCCTTTGGCTCTGAAGTGGTTATTTGTGAAAGAATGTTGAACTTGAATCTTAATCATTAAATTAAGCTTGACACATTGAATACTAAATAATAGATACTGTATGTACTGTATTGAAAGAAAGAAGACGGGCCCAGTACGGGGCCCAATAGAAGCCCAACTAGAGTGTAGATTGGGCTGGGCTCTGGGCTTTCTAAATTCATTCTCCCTCCCTCCCATAATGTCAGGGGTCCACGTAGTGGAAGAGCTGGATGTGAGTGACGTGGCTAGTATTCTTCATTTATGTGTATTTTCATTCATTACTCGCACACTAAACACCAAACATAGAGAAACCAAGTAAACTCTTCGCATTCTCCATCACAAAAGTCGATTATCATACGCCGATAATTAGTCTATACGAGGACAATGAATTTAGAAAGCCAATTAATTAATTATATTAACATTTTCGATTATTTTAATGGGTGGTAATTTATTAACTATATATATTTTGATATTTGAGATTGTCCGAGAGACTAATGTTACAAAACATGTAATCTAACGCTACAACATTTGGATGTGAAGGAATCCTAAATAAGTGATCACCATGTACCAAACTTATCACCGTATGCATTTTAAAGCTCTTTTTGACCAATTGAACCATGTTTAATGATGACTAGTAGGGTGAAACAAAGAATTAGGTGCACCATAAATATATAAGAAGAGGACAAAAGGAAAATGGAGGGAGGGAGGGAGGGGAGTGAAAGAGATAAGGGTAATGGGTGGAGGCCACGTGTCGGGAGGAGAATGGTGGAAGGAGGTGATAAGGTTTGAAATCCAAAAGCATGCAGCTATGTGGCCATAACCATCGCATTGCGATAAAAGGCAAAAGAGGTGGAGAAGCGCCGAAGATAGGGAAGCGAATAAGGCAGTGGCCATGTTATAAATACAGCAACGTACGCCCCCCCTCCAACATAACCAGCAACACCCACAACCAAGAAAAAGCACAACACAAAGGCCTTTCCCAATGGCTTCCATTGCCTCCTCCGCCGCTGTCGCCTCCGTCACCCGAGCCTCCCCCGCTCAAGCTACCATGGTAGCCCCCTTCACTGGCCTCAAGTCCTCCGCCGGCTTCCCCGTCACCCGCAAGAACAACGACATCACCACCCTGGCTAGCAACGGTGGAAGAGTTCAGTGCATGAAGGTATCTATATATATTCACATTAATTCACTCATTAATGCTATGTGTTTAATTATTGAAAAAACTTGAGGGTCTGTTCAATTAGGTTCAATTATAGATCTAACCTAAAATTGATGGATATTGAGATAAGTTTAAGGTTAAATTAACCTAAAGTTTATGAATTGAGATAAATTTAAGTTAAATTACTTTGAAAACTTTTTATTTTATTTTATTTTTGTTTTAAGTTGAAAATTTTAAATGGGTCTTTATTAGAATTTTTTAAAAACATTTTTTAATAAAATTATCATTTTTCTGATCTATACATTTTTTAAAAAGTATGTTTACACATTTTGTGTTTTGTATTAAAATTATTAACATAATCGAAATAGTTTTTTATGAATTCAAATTTATCATAGGATTAATTTAAACTTTTTTATTGAGAAAAAAAATTAAAGAGCTAAAACTAGGTGTTTTAAAATCTAGAAATTAGATATTGATGAACAAATTGGACACATAGGATAGGCATATTTAGGTGATATTAAGCGAAGCGGTGACTTAAATATTTGTGTAAGGCGCTTAATAATGTTTGAAGTATATGAAGTTGCATTATGGGTATGATTTGATTTGTTGTGAAAAAAGGTGTGGCCACCACTGGGATTGAAGAAGTTCGAGACTCTATCCTACCTGCCTGACCTCACCCAGGAGCAGTTGTTGAAGGAAATTGAATACCTTCTCCGAAGCAAGTGGGTACCCTGCATCGAGTTCGAGCTCGAGAAGGGATTCGTGTACCGTGAGAACAACAGGTCCCCGGGGTACTATGACGGACGCTACTGGACCATGTGGAAGCTCCCCATGTTCGGCTGCTCCGACGCGACCCAGGTCGCCAACGAGGTCCTCGAGTGCAAGAAGGAGTACCCGAATGCCTTCGTTAGAATCATTGGCTTCGACAATGTCCGTCAAGTCCAGTGCATCAGTTTCATCGCCGCCAAGCCCGACAACTACGTTTAATAACTCCTCTCCATCTCTCTCTTTGCTTCTTCATATCATTTCTTTTTAATCTTACCTTTTGGTCTGTCGTACTCTCTTCAAGCTTTGTTTATTTTCCGGACTTTCCAATTCGAATTGGAATAAATGATGCTTTGATTTGTTGTTGAATATCCATGTCCATTTCTTTATAATGTAATGTAATGCACCATCTCCTTCTTTCACTTCCCAAATGCATTGTCTCTGCAATTTGATCTCTAACTTCCTTGCTATACAAATTGGGGAATTATATGGATTGACTTGATTAATGTATTTTATGTTGTAACGGTTGCAGTTACAAAATTAAAGGAGTTGTAACGGTTACGGTTACAAAACTTGAAGGAGTTATAACGGTTGCGGTTACAAAATTGAAGGAGTTTCAAAATTTGAATTTAAATTTACATTTTTTTCCGACAATTTAAAATGTGACACATTATAATCTTCGTTTATACTAGGTCTATAGTATTGATAAGGTTAAATGAATTTTAGCCACTCAGCCCCATTATGATGTTATTTTGTTTTCAAATTTCAATACTTTCTACATTTTTTGTAAAAACAAAATAAGAAAGAAACTTTGGGCCCCGGTTTGAAAGAGTCGTTTTTAAGTAACGATGGACAAATATCGTCTGCTTTTCCATCGAAGGATGGAGAAAAGGCCACGTGTATGGTTCTTACTGGATTTCAGCCAAAAATATCCATGGTTGGCTCAACTGATATTTGTTTATTGAAAAATGTTTTCTAGATTTTTTAAATAAAAATTTAAAATAAGAGAGAAAATGTGTGCAAACGAAATATTGATAATATATTTTCTATTCGAGTATAATTTAGTAGATGTGTGACATCAATTAATATTTTTAAAGTCGTGGTTCAACCTCAATTCTTTAAAATCGATTAGGTCGTTCTACTTCACAATCATAGATGCGACCTCTATAATCGATATTTGTAATATTTTTTCCTTAACTTGTACTAAAAAAAACCTCAATTCTTTAAATGGTTAGAACTAAGAAAATATTTCTAATTTATTTAATTTTGTGCATTGATGTTCCTTATATATGTTTGGATGTGAACATCTTATCTCTCCTATGACTTCTAGTCTTTGTTTCTGACTTTTGATTGGATATTTCGGTTGACACTAAGCATTGATAATTCTATTACAATGATACAATTATATATATTTTAATGATGTAGAATTGAAGAGAAAATTTCGGTTGGATTTAAATGGATGGTTGAATTGTTATAACTCTATCGTTTATAATGACAAATCAATTGTATTAAATCTGAGTTATATATTGTTTAGCATAATCTACATTGTCGTTTTATATATCTCATATTCTTATTTAAGATTAACTTTTTGTTTTCTAAATTATAATAACATGCATGTTAAACATCATTTTAATTATGAATTATACTTAAAAAAAAAAAGAGAAGTATTTTTCATTAAATTTTGGTATAAGATTTTGAATCCCAAATTCAATTAATAATAATTTATCATTCATAACAAATCAAACCAACTATTATGGAGTGGCTCAATTAATCAAAGAATGTCTTATAGTGGGTGATTGGTTCGATCTATGATGACTATCTACTTAATAATTAATTACTTTTAATCGAGATACACAAAAGCTGACCCAAAGAATCACAAGTAAAAAAAAAAAAAAATAAAAATAAAAATAAACCGCCCACAAACATGACTTTAATGATTTGATACAAGGATACAAATAATACAACATAATCATTACCCAAATTATATGGAACAAAAATTATGCAAACACGGTTTCATCTTTTTTATTGTGACCTCTTATTTGTATGATATATAATAATCACTACAAAAATGAAGAAAAAAAAAATCATGAAATAAAGAAAATAATTACTAACTACATTCCAAGTGCCCTAATTTGGTTTTCTCTACATTCCAAGTGCCCTAATTTGGTTTTCTCTACATTCCAAGTGCCCTCATCTTGAAGGAAGCATGGCCTTTCCTTCATAATGCTTCAAATGGCAAAGCAAGAAATCACTTTATTAAATTTAAAAGTAAGCTTCACATACTTAAATAATTTTGTTTAGATGGAGAAGTGGAGTATTCAAAGTTATTTAATCATATGAAAAGAAATAAAAAAAAAAAAAAAAAAAAAAACTCACCGCATATATAATTACTTTATTGTGATCGAATATTAATTTTTGTGAAGAATTTAACATTTTCATTTTTTTTTAGAAAAATAGAATCTAGTTAAATCTATAAAATTAATACAATGTGAGAGAGGCACCTGTAAGACCGCATGTCTGACCGAGACACGCCGGTTCGGAAAGGCATACCGCCAAGCAAGTTTGAAAAGTACACGCCTATAGTGGTGCCCTTGGAGCAGATCCTTATGGAAGTTCAGGATAAAGAGTCCTTGAAGTGGCCACCTAAGTTGAAGGCGGGGTCTCATCGAAGGAACAAGGAAAAATACTGTATGTTCCATCGAGACCACGTACATGCCACTTTTGATTGCTATGACCTACAGGAGGTGATCGAAACCTTGATCCGAGACAGACGGTTGAAAGAGTACGTTAAAGACAAACTCAAATACGACGAACGCCCTAGCAAAAGGCAGAACACTGGAGACTCACCACCCCTTCAAAGATACGTACAATCTTAGGCGGACTCGCTGGGGGCATCTCAAATCGAAAACGGAAGGCTAACGTATGGAGGCTCGCTAGCCACCCACCTCCGAAGAAGTTCGAATCCTGGCGACGACCGACGATGCTATCCAGTTTTTTCCTGCGGAAGCTTGTCGATCGCATCAGCCACATAATGATGCACTGGTGGTATCATTGACCCAACATCGGGGTTCGAATAACCTAATTGACGGGGGAAGTTCTGTAGATGTCCTGACTTTACGAGCCTATGATGCTATGAAACTAGGTCATGACAAGCTAGTCCCAAGGAGCAGTCCATTAATTGAGTTTGGAGGCAGCACCATTTATCCCGAAGGGAGTGTGGAGCTTCATGTAACTTTTAGCGAAGGAGACCATTCCACTTTAGCATTCATAAATTTCCTAGTAATGCAGGAAAGTTCAGCATATAATGTTATTCTCGAAAGGCCAACGATACATCAACTTCGGGTTGTACCTTCTACGTATCATCAAATTATGAAATTCCCAACTTTGGGAGGCATCGGTCAAGTGTATGGAGAACAACAGACATCTCGGGAATGTTACCATACTACACTCAAAGGAATTAAACCTGAGGTCAGAATGATACGCGAAGAGCTTGAAGACTCAGGGAAGGTCGTGCCCTTTCTCGAGGGCAAGACACCTATGGATCAGAGTCAGCCTGAAGCTTTTTCCTCGCCTCCTGACCTTGATCAGAACCGGGAAAGCGAGCCAATAGAGTCGTTAGAAACAATCCATTTACTGTCTGAAGACCAAGAAGTTAAGATAGGAACGGGCTTGAGTCCCGAGCTCCGGGCGAAACTCATCACATTTCTCAAAAGCAACTACGACGTGTTTGCTTGGTCACCCGAAGACATGCCTGGTGTGGACCCTAAGATCATGGTAGACCGTTTGAACATCGACAGGGATCATAAACCCGTTCGGCAAAAACAAAGAGCGTTCAATCACGAGCGAAATGAAATCATCTCCGAGCAGGTGGATGAGCTACTCAAGACAAAAAAAATTCGGGAGGTACACTATCCTGAATGGCTGTCTAACGTCGTCCTGGTTAAAAAACCTAACGGAAAATGGCGTACGTGCATCGACTTTACAGACCTCAATACGGTATGTCCCAAAGACAGCTTACCATTGCCTAGAATAGATCAGTTGGTGGATGCCACCTTTGGACATGAAGTCCTGACCTTCATGGATGCCTATTCCGGATACAACCAGAACGAATGCACACCGCCGATCAAGAAAAGACTTCTTTCGTCACCAACAGAGGTTTGTATTGCTACAATGTTATGCCTTTTGGCTTAAAAAATGTCGCAGTCAGATACCAACGCCTCGTTAATCGCATGTTTTCCCATCTTATAGGAAAGAACATGGAGGTATACGTAGACGACATGCTGGTGAAAAGTAAATTAACCGACGAACATTTGAATGATCTCTCCCAAGCATTCCAGACTTTGAGACAATACCAAATGAAGCTGAACCCTAGCAAATGAGGGTCGGACACGTGTCCGACCTCCCGTGCGTGTGTGCAAGTGCGGGTCGAGCGTAAGCCCGACCCTTCGAGCGCGTGCGCGAGTATGAGCCAAGCATGGGCCCAGCCCCTCGTGCATGTGTGTAGATACAGGTCGAGCATAGGCTCGACCCTTCGTGTACGTGTGTGAGCGTGAGCCGAACATAGGCCCGACCCTGTGAACGTGAATGCAAATGTAGGCCAACTGCCGGCCCACCTATGCCCAGTCAATTCCAAGTGTCGGTCGTCCGACTCTATCTCACACAGAGCTGCCAAGTGGCAGGAGAAACGCATTCGTAGGCTAGTATGTGGTCGTTCAGACCATGTAACCTGAAAGAGGCGGAGATACGGGGGATGAGAAGATCCACGATCGCGAAGCCCCTACAATAACCGAGGAGAACGATGCCAGAGGTAAGTGATTCTGATTCCGGTAATTGTGACTACGCTAATAAAATCTCCAAATTGACTTTGGCATCGGAGACCCTATGGCTCGTACCACACCGGTGCCCAGTTCTTCATTCAATTTTGCAGGCGAGGTGTCCCCAACAAAAATAAATTCACGATTGATCCGGTTCACCAAATTTCGGTATCAACAATATTAATTTATACAAGTATACCTTCATTTACTCTTAAGAAGAGAGATGCTCGAAAAAGTGAGTCAATTTCAAAATAGAGAACTGCGAGGCATGTGAAGTGGAACCCACTCCACTTAAAATAAAGATGAGTTGTAATGTTTTAGGGTGCGAGTCTTTTGCAGAGACTCTTTAAGGTTTCTTATTCGATTGAGAGCCAAACGACTCCATAGTTCGAACTCGTGCACGATCAAAGTGATGGAAACGAAGGCGATTTGGCCTTTTAGAGATGGAGTCTACAACTCAAAATAACCAAAATAAATAAATAAAATTGTAAATTTTTTCTTTTGTTCAAATTAGGGAAGCCTATTATAACATTGTTGTTGGTATTACTGTATTTAGTGTTAGTGTTAACTCTATATTTATCTTGTACTAAAAAAAAAAAAAAACTTTATATTTATATTAATGTAATTTATGTTCTTCCTTAATGTGTAAGGCTTACCTGCTATGTTTAGATTAGAGTTTTATAGTTATACTATATATTGTACCAAATTTCACGAATCTGAACGCAAAATCGAATGCCAAAAGTAGATCTGCGATTAATTTCACCAAACGACTGCCTTGGAATTGTGCCAATTTCCAGAGATCTGGTGAATTCAACAAACATATCGCAAAACCGAATCGAAGGCGCCACAGACCAAAATCGTAAATCGCAGAAACACGATGTCGATTTTCAGATCTGCCACAAAACAAACCAAAAAACACAGATCTACAAAAACCGAGCCATATATCATAGAATTTGAAGTCACAAATTATCAAAATGCTCCAGATGTATATAGTAGTGATCTAAAAGAGAATTAACAATTTCAAGATGCTCTGATACCAAAATATTGTTCAAAATTCAGATCTATATCTAATCCAAGAGTAAATGCACATAATCAAACAAATCAATCAAAACAAATAGAGAAGATAGAAGGATGGAGAAGAGAGAACACCGGATATAGAGTGGTTCGGGAACATCCCTACTCCACTATTATGGATCGATTGAGTTTGATCGATCTACCATCATAATGTCATTGCAAAGGATTGGTACAAAGGATCTCGTAGGTGTTTAGGGTTTCTGAGCCTTACTCTCTCTCTCAACTTTGAATGAAACCTCAAATGAGCTTTTATATGAGCTCTTACACATCTCTCATGATTAGTTAAAACTAACCCTCTAATTAACCCTAGTTAAACATTAACTTATCTTAGAGCTAATACATGATGTGTAATTCACCTATTACAATTTTAGACATTTTTTCTTTTCTAAATAAAAAAGAAGGCTACATCTAAAAAATAAAGAACTTTTTTTGTTGTTGTTGATTTCAACAACATTAAAATATAGGGGTTTTAATTCAACTATATTTGTGATGGAAAATTTAAACTTATAATCGAATAGTAATAAATACACCATGTTCCACCGCCAGTTAAACATAATATGCAATTTTATTAAGTTGAGAAGTGGTATTTTTATTTTTATTTCCTATTCTTATTCTTTTTCAAAAAAGAAGTAGTCGGCGCGGTTGATTATCTTATTTGGGATTAATCAATTTTAACCCCACAATTGCGAGTTCGAGCCTGAAAATCGAGTTGACTCCCTTCCCCCAATTTGTATTAAAAAAGTAGTCCTATTTTGGACATAACAATAGATGAATTATATTTACTGGTCAAGTCAGAAAAAAGAATTCTCACTTGAACAAACATCTTGATCGGATATGATCTATGTTGAATTAGATTAGAGGAGATGTTTTTTTGAATAATTTCAAACTTTTTATTGATCAATTCGTTTAATCGATTGTATTATAACAATTCAATCCATATATTTTATTTAGATTGATTTGATTTGATTCTTGAATGGTATTAATATTTTTCTTTTATAAGATTTCACTCACATCTTGTAAACATGTAAAAAAAAATTAGTATAATACTATACTTAAATCTAATTTATCCGATCTTATCGTATGTTTTTTTTTATCAATATGATAAAAATGTACTTTATTAGTCAATTCGAAAATTGATCAAACACAAGGAAATTTTTAAAATCATAACCAAATTTAGTTCAAAGAATTTTATAACTCAACTAAACTTTGATATTTCAATTGAATAATCGAAGTTGCTTATATTCTTAATTTTTTTGTACATCTGCATTTTATATTTTTTATTTTTAGTACAAATTATAGGAAATGAACCAACAAACTCTAATTTTTATTCAAATATTTTTATTGTATAAAATTTTATATTTGTAATTTTGGTAAAATGAAAGCAAAAATGAAATATTGAGTATAAATATGTGGTTATGACAGTTTTCAGAAAAGTAACATTCAAGTGGGTGAAAATGACATGATGGAACGCGTGAACCTTTCTCTGGAGATTTGATTAACCAATCAGTTCCTTTCCAAGCCCATTCTCTGGCACATAACTGGGCCGGGTGCCAGGCCCATCATTACACTCCACTTGAAAATAATTATTATTCTCATTTTAAATTTATAAAATAGTCATTTACATCACCAAGGACATAGCTCAACTAAAATGATCTATAATATTAAGGGAAAATTAGGGAAATGTCTACATCTTAGAAACTAATTAAAGAAATGTCTACTTTTTATTAGAATTCAAATTTATGTCTACATTTTAATTTTGAATTAAAATTATTAATTATAGAAAATAGATTTTACCATTGTAATCCTACATTTTTCCATTAATTAGAGAAAATACATAAATATTATCATTATGTAACCACCTATCTAACAAACTCTAAGATCTTTTAGTCATTTAAAATTTAAATCTTTTTTATAATTAAAATGTAACAACCTATTCAACAAACTCTAAGATCTTTTCGCCCTTTAAAATTAAAATTGTTTGACAATTGAAATTTAGAATTCAATTTATGCTTGAATTTTAATATTATTTTGAATTTAAAAATCTAATGTTTAGTATAATCCTACGGTTCAACTAAAAAATTGTAGATGAATCTGCACTTGTTCTTATAAATTCGTACGTGAGTTTAAATTTGTTATTGAGTTTTATTGGTTTATGAATAGAAAATAATGAAACAATTAGTAGGGAGTACGCACCTTTCAACTTCATAATGCTTGCATTGAAGGGTGTGGATAACAATTAAATCCCACCAACTTGGAAAATAGAACCCTTACAAAATTTATGAAATGTCGTTTGAGATTTCCACTCTGCCCAACGAATCAAAGTTCTATGAGGTATTGCATAGTACATAGAACACTATGTGCCACTATTAGGTACTGTTGAGTATCTGCTCTTATAATGAATGCAATGTTCATATCGGTACTGTTGAGTACCCACACTTTTTTTCTCTTCCAGTGTCGTCTTTGTAAAGAGATAGTCTAGAAACTTTCGACCTTTTATCGAGCTCGATTGTTGAGATAGTGTAGATATGTGAACAACTTCAATACATACTTTGTATCACTCCAAACCTCATTGAACGCATTAACGATAGACGTGAATTTCATGCCGAATGTGATTTAAATGTTATGTTTGGTTCTTCGCTGTTGAAGGCAGTGGACAATCTCGCTTTTCACTCGTTTTTTGTTTGGTTCTTCTCTGTTGAATGCTATTATATATTAATTATGTATCTTTGAATGGATTAAATGATCTATATTTGGATGTTAGTTAGTAAAATAAGAAATATGAATTATGTTTTTATTTCCTAAAATCAAGGGTTATTCCTGTGAAACTTTCTAATTAAAATTATTAAAAAAAAATGAAAGTTTTGATGGGGTATAATGGGTACAAAATTGTTCTCTCTCTCCTGCCAAAATCGAATTAGACATAAACTTAAACTAAAAAATAAAGTAGATATTACCTTAATTAATTCTAATTATTTAGACATTTAATATGATTCCCCTAATATTAATATATGCAAGTATACCTCCATTTACTCTTAAGAAGAGAGATGCTCGAAAAAGTGAGTCAATTTCAAAATAGAGAACTAGCGAGGCATGCGAAGTGGAACCCACTCCACTTAAAATAAAGATGAGTTGTGATGTTTTAAGGTGCGGTCTTTTGCAGAGACTCTTCAAAGTTTCTTATTCGATTGAGAGCTAAACGACTCCATAGTTCGAACTCGTGCACGATCAAAGTGATGGAAACGAAGGCGATTTGGCCTTTTAGAGATGGAGTCTACAACTCAAAATAACCAAAATAAATAAATAAAATTGTGTACAAATTTTTTCTTTTGTTCAAATTAGGGAAGCCTATTATAACATTGTTGTTAGTATTAATGTATTTAGTGTTAGTGTTAACTCTATATTTATCTTGTACTCAAAAAAAAAAAAAAACTCTATATTTATATTAATGTAATTTATGTTCTTCCTTAATGTGTAAGGCTTACATGCTATGTTTAGATTAGAGTTTTATAGTTATACTATATATTGCACTTTAGGGTATCATTTTACTGTGATAGAAACACAACTCTTTCTCTTCTCTTTCAATGATATTCTTTTCTCCATTAATGGCTCTTCTCTAAACTCTATTATTGCTCTTCAATAAGAATCCAGTTAAATATCAATTCTTCTTAAGATCCAATATGTGACATGGAGTTGAATCGGTTTATAATCAATCAACAAAGTCAACATGCAACCAATTTCCATCTGTGTCTAAATTTCTTGCCCTAAATTATGGTTGAATTCAACATATGCAAACAGCTATCCACAAGAAATTTGAGATTTATGTTTTTGAAGTTCGGATTAACACAATTTTTTTCTTTTTTAATATAATAAAGTTTGGAGATACTCAACACACATTCATAATTGATCTTATTTCCTATACTATTGTCTTTTTCTTAGTGAGTTTTCCAACCAGTAGTTCCTTTTGGTTTTAGCATCCAAGAAAACCAGCACTCTTTCTTTCATGATTCCATCGAAATCAACGAGCAGAAAGTGACATTTGATGCTTAAATTCTAACCATCACCAACTATAATCAGTCAAATAAGATCTTAGATATATAAGGTGATGGATTCAATCCATGTCAACCACGTACAGAAGTGCTAAAAAAAAAAAAAAAATCGGATTTCAAAACTCAACACTCAAATAAAGAGACAATTAGCTCTGCAACAAAGTTGCTTTAAACAGAGAGCAGAGACAGAGAGGCACTTATTCGACCAACAAAGTTGCCTTTTGCAAAAGCACAGAGGTCGGCGATTCCATGAACAAGATGCCCTCAAAAAGCATAAATCTTATGATCCTCTATTTGTAGCGTTTGGCTTAAGCAAATTCAAACCCAGATATCAAAAAAGCTAAACAAAGATTCACAATAACAAAATGTTCTACAATCAAATGGTTTCATTGTTTGGTTGTAAACCAATTCAACACCACCATCACATGTTCGATCTCGATAATCGATATTTGTCATCCTTTTCTCGATATGTACTAAAAGAAAAAAAAATACAAAAAACAAAATGTTCTCCAATATTCACATGTTGATAACTTCTAATTACAATGAAAATTTCCTCAAAACCTTAACACTTCTAATTACAAAAATAACCTTCCAGGTATTATCGTTTGCTCTCCATCGACTCAAAAAAGAAACTGCCTGAAAAATACACAGCTTTTCATTTTCATTTACATTTAATAACAACACTTTCAAACGTATTCACAAAAAAAGGGGGAAATTGTATCCTTTTCTTCTCTTGCAACTATATAATGTGTCTTGCCTTGTATTGTCTCTTATGGATTTGATATTGAGATGGTGGGTTTAAGCAAAGGCAGGGATTCTGCAGTTTTGCCTATCCCTGTCGAGGCAATCGAAACCCTCAATCCTCACCGTTGGTTTGTTCCCGAAACTCGCCCTTGCGCGGCCTCCTCCTTTCTTGGAGGCTGTTGCAGCGAGCGGCAACTGAGCTGACGGTGAAGCAATCGGAGCAAAGGGGATGACTTGTTCATCCCCAAATCGGGCATCCTGAATCAATGGGTTGGCTACTCTGCTCGGCGGAGACCCACATAAAAACGGGGGCGGCGAAGCCAACTGCATATATGATTGATCCACACTGCATCCACCCTATAACATTTTAAAACATGATCATTAACAACTTCAGCTACTAGGGCGGAATTATGTTCAGCTCAACATGCTAGCTTAAGTTTTAGAGTTGATTGGTTGATTGGTGGTTTAACATAACTCAACATGTACCAAATGGGTCTGGTTTTATTGTTTGGTTGTAAACTAGTTCAACACCAACGTCATAAGTTCGATCCCGAAAATTGGTATTAGAGTGTACTCTTGGCAAGTTTTTTCCTCCACAATTAAAATTAAATTCTATCTAGGATGTTTCTCAAATGTCTAAACCCAAAAGTCAGGATAGTGTTAATTGATATATTAAATTTCTAAACCCAAAAGCGAGGAGAGTGTAAATTGACAAGTCGCTTATAAGCTTTTGATTGATGGGTGATTTAACATAGTTCAACCATATCTAACGATCAAGTCATGACCATATACCTTCGTGAGGAGGAAGTCAAGCAGATCCGGTCCAGCAGCCATATCAATTTGCTCCACTTGGTGACTGAAATTGAGTTTAGAACAAAACAATTAAGCATAATCACATGACTAACAGAAAAGAAGGTTTGTAGCATAATGATAAAGAGAGAGTCATAGAACTCACCTAATAAGATTCAACCGAACAGCGCTATCGGCGTGGCCGTTCCCGGGAACCTTAAGATTGGTGAGACGCCGTGGTTTAGGACAAACAACAGAGGTTCTCATCTCCTCGTGGCCGCCCGAGAAGGCGTTCGACAGAATGGCGCAGTGATTCATATTTGCGTTTGGTTATTTCAAGAGACAGATAAAGCTGTAGAGAGAAAATAAAACAGCCAAAACATATTTAATAAAAAAATAAATTAAATTAAATCACAAAAACAGAGGATGGAAATTGGAAGAAAATTCAAAGTTGGATTTTATCCTCTCAGCAGATCGGAATCTATTCGGCAATTAGGCGAATAATATTTTAAAATGACTAAAGCTAAAAGGAAGGGACACAAATAAACTCATTCGTGATGAACATCTACCTAGTGATGTTGTAGGATCAGACGGTATCTCCCTTGTGTTGAGAATCCCACATTAATAAGGTTAGCGGTTAAAAGGTACGTGAACTAATCCTTTCATCACCAATTAATTTTAAGATGAATGTTGAGAACTTATTAATCCCAAACAAGAATACGGTCTGATAAAAAATAAAAAGAAATTAAGATCCGATTCAAGATTGATAGCCTAAAACAGGCACCATGTGGAGGGGCGATATTGAGAATCCCACATGGATAAAGTGAAGATATCTCTTAGTGGTTTAATCCTCACGGATATGAAAAAGAAAATGAAGAGAAGAGTGGCGAGTATTAATGAATGAAAACAAGAATAAATCGTAAACGATTGAAATCAGTAGTGAACCCAATAAAATCATGTTTGAGAAATAGAGAAAGCAAAGAAAGCAAAAGAGGAGATTGATACCTGAAGATGAAGTGGGGGCGTTTGGGAGGTTGGATAAGTGAAGCAGAAATATATTTATCATAGAGAGAAAAGGAAGAAGAAAAGCATGGATGGGGAAGAGTGAGAAAGCGGTGTTTGGGAAAGAGGGAGACAAAGGGATCAGAAGAGCAGAGCTAAGAAATAAGAACAGAGAGAGAGAGATAAGGCGGATGAAGAGGAAGACCAGCAACGGTTCCCAACTCGCTTCGCCCGAGTCTTGCTTTCCCAATTTAGCCTCTTTTTTTTTCCTTTTATTTCTTTTTTTTTTTTTTTTTAAATATATGTATTAGTGTATTGTAACGTTGGCGGTGGCCAGCCGAGACCGACAGAAATATGGGTGTTTTTCGTAATGACTTCAACAAATACAACAAATAAATGTCTAAATACTAAAAAAAAAATGAAATAATTATATTTTTAGATAAAATAGATGTATGGTAAAAAAAATGTAATTATAATTTTTATATAATTTTTTTTAAAAATAATTATCACAATACTTTTATTTTAAATATTTTTAAATAAAATAAATATGACATTTTTCATCTTCTAAATAAGAAATATAAGATTCATGTTTTAATCACGTAAAAAAAATAATAAATATAAAAATAAATGAATTTATTGAATGAAAAAAAAATACCGTAAAATTAATTTTTAAAAAATAAAAAAGTTATTATAATTAAAATCGAGATAATTTGTCTTTTCAATTTTCTTTGTAATTAGTATTTTTTTTTAAAAAAATCAATTAAACACCATAATAAAACATCATTAATTTATTATATTTTAAAATTAATTTAGTTATCATTCTAGTCAATATTCCGTTAAATCATTAACGATTTTGTTATCTCAATGACTAAAATTGAAAATTATTTAAAATATCAAAAATTAAAGTGTTAAATTTTGAAATTTAAAAATTAAAGTAAAACTTCAACCAAATAAAGACTAAAAAAGAAGTTTTTCCTAAATTAAATGAATATTGAGAGACTAAAATAGTATTATAAGTAAAATTTTATTTTAAAACATACTAAATTGAAACTTTACGAAAAACTTGGGACAAAATAGGTATTTCAGACATTTTTAAAATTTTTAATTTTACATATGTAAATATCTACCGCTTTGATGGAATGTGGGTCCCACCCTATACAAAGTTAAATGGACGGTTGTACTCAATTACCCTCCTAGCTACCTGATTTTGACACGTGGCCATCTTCATGTGGTTAGTCCGCCGAGATCAATCATGTCAATGAAGCGGTCACGTGTTTCCACGCTTTTTTATGCTGCAAGCGATTTAAGTGTGTGTTATTTATTTCCTTAAAAAAAAAAAACAGATAATCGCTTTTCATCTTTCTGGCAATGTGGAAAGGATTTTGGTACATCGAAAAATCAAAGGAAATATATTATCAATCCTCCCTATTTTTGCGTATTCATGTTTGTCTTTCAAAAATATTTATTTTTTCTATATACATATATATATTTGACTGTTTCAGTATGTAATTGAACTCTATATTATTTGAGTGTCAAAAAGAAATTTATACGGAATTAATTTTTAGATATCGTATATTGAATTTTGTTATTTTTAATTTTTCAAGACTTCTTAATTATTGACTATTTTATGATGGTTAGATATTTAGTCTCCAAAATGCTTCAAAATTTAATATTTGATGTGTTGTATGTAGTAATTGAATTGCTATGTTAGACTTCTTGTTATCTCATTTGAAAGAAGACCATTTCACAAATTATTCTCGTTTTTAAATCAAAACCTTCAAAATATCACCCTTTTGTGTGATAACATCACCCTACTTGTAAGGTTGCATTAAAAAAAATCATTTTTATAAAAAAAATCAAAATTAAGCTAATTTTTTTAATCATTTATATATATATATATATATATTATCAGTACTAGAAGTAAAAACTTCATAGTGGGGGCATTCAAAACTGTCCAACTGCTCGAACTTATTAATTGATAACAATAAATTTTACAAACAAATTATTCATTAATTTCAAATATGAAATTCTCAAATGAAACGACCTTAAACCACTATCAATAAGATGATCCTTCAAGACAATTTTCATCCTAACTAGCAAAATTCTTGTAAAATCTATATTTCATTAAAAAAAAAAAAAAATTAAGAGAATTTTAAAATATTTACATTAAAATAAAATTAGTATTTATATTGTTTTTTAAGTCTGAAAAAAATCCTAGTACTCTGTTCATGGTTGTAGAAAATGAAACTACTAATCTCATTGGGGTGTTTGTTTGTTAAATTTATAGAAGATTTAAAATGAGTATTTACTAACTATTCATCAAAAATGTATATTCAAATAGTTATTCTAACTATTCAAAACATTTTCATTTTCATCACTAAAAATAACCTCTTATTTCTTATCATTTATTTCTAGTCATTGGTTCTAACTATTTAAAATAACTCATTTTAACTATTGAGAATAACTACCAATTTTAAATCTACATTAAAACAAGTTTTTTATTACAACTTTTAATTTCTAACTGCTCAAAATAAATCATCAAATTAACTCCTTATCCAAAATCTAATCCAAACAATTGATTGAGTTTCCTATTTTTCACAAATATTTCTAGCCATAGTGTATATAACAGTTGAAGGATCTCTGTTAATATTGTTTGGAATGATCATCAATTTTTGGCTATTGGATACTTGGTTTTTAAATCAAAAGAAATCTTCAAAGAGAAGACATGGATATAAAATCCAAACTTGTTGGAAAAATGAAAAAAGGGCACCACACCATGAGCAATGCAGCTTTTGATTTTGGGGTCGCTATCAATATTTTCTTGACGCAAATGGGCATTTATTCAATGTCAGCAAATGAGTCATCAAACAATTTATGTGATTGATAAAGCACATGCCCTTGCAACCAAAGCAACAGTGCTCAATTATTCTTAAGCAAAGCAATCACGAAGTGTGACAAAAAAAAATCTAAATTAAAAGAAGGGTCAATCACGTCTTCAAGGGCATAATGGTTGGAGGCTTGGGTTTTGAAGGTATGCTCCATTCGAGGTCTCAGGTTCGAAACTCACACGTGACATACTCATTCGATGTTTCCGGTCCCTGGCCTAAGGACGGACGTGATTACCTTGTTTCAAAAAAAAAAAAAGGTCAATCACATAGTTCTATTGAAATTCCTGGTAAAAGAGAACACCAAATATTTGTCTCACTTCGAAAAAAGGTAAACGGAAGTGATGCCCTTCCAACACTATAAAAATATCATTTGATCTTGATTTCAAAACATTTCCATTAAAAACAATTTAAGTTTGGTGCATAACTAAGTTTAGTGATATCCTTCAAAGGAAGTTTAGCTCAATCTGAAAGAGGTCTCTGACAATATTCAGTTTGGCCGCCTTGATGAGATGATCATCCAAAAATTAATGATAAGAGTCGAGACCCTAGAAGACAAAACCTCATGACTCGAGTTGTTCAAGCGTGGGGATAACTCGTCAGGCTCTTTCGGCCACATGGAAGTGCGTCTCGTGAGCATCGAGATCATACAAAGGTCATTGACTCAACTAGTCAATGACCTGTCTGAGGATGTTAAAACCGCAATGGAAGTATTTAAGACACAGTTGGGCGAGCTAACGCCCATGTGAATCTTACCATGCAAGCGGTGGGAAACCAGGCCCCAACTAAGGACGTGGTCCAGTTGAACAAGGTCAAAGTATCTGAACCAAAACCCTTTTGTGGGGTTCGTGATGTGAAAGCTTTGGAGAACTTCCTATTTGACATAGAACAATAGTTCAAGGCTACAAATACCGTCATTGAGGACTCAAAGGTCACTGTAGCGACGATGCATTTGGGCGACAACACCAAGTTGTGGTGGTGGTCGCGTTACATGGACATCCAAGATGGAAAATGTACCATTGACACATGGGAAAAGCTGAAGCAAGAGTTGGCTCACAGTTTTTCCTCGAGAATGTTGAGATCCTGACAAGACATAAACTGCGTGAGTTGAAGCATAATGGATCAATTAGAGAGTATGTCAAACAGTTTGTAGGATTGATGTTGGACATTCGAGAATGTCAGAGAAAGATAAAATCTTATGTGTTTGTTGAAAGACTGAAGTCGTGTGCAAACTCGAAGCTATACGAGCAAAAGGTGTAGACCATGTCGGAAGCCTATTTGATCTGCGACAAAGCTTATTTCCCTTGCAACCAATTTAATGTACACAACTCTAGAACCTTATGAAGGTGCAAGGAACGAGAACACTTAAACCAAACCAGTTGAAAACTTAACAAGGAACACATTCCAATCAAGAATTGTTATCCGAGCAACTACCTGCATTTCTCAGACAACTGAACTTCAACAAGACTGCTAGCAACAAATCTCTTATAGATAGAATCTATCAATGTCTAGTGACGGAAGTCTATCAATTTATTATTGATAGAGAAAGAGAAATAAGCTCAATCTGAGCACATGGTCAGTTTGACCATGTCATGGCCTTTTTGGTCTTTTTAATAGGCCTGTTTTCATTTTTTGCTATGTGTCAAAATATTTTCATTATTGTGCTATTCATGCAATATTTTAGTCCTCTTGTAATATACATGCAAAATATCATATATATAAATATATAAACATATACATATTGTTATAGAAATTTATTGGTTATAGGGTGGAAAGTGTTTTTTTTAGACAAATAGGATGGAAAGTAAGGATGTACAAATGAACCAACAACTCCACGAACCTGAACAACTCAACCCAAATAATAAGGGTTGGGTTGGATTGAATTTATTTTTAGTTGGGGTTGGGTCAAAAAAAAAAATGGAGAATCAAATTTTTCGGTTCATGTTCGAATTGGTGGTATTTTGGTTCGGTTTAACCCAAACTGAACCAAAATATATATTAACTGTGCGTTAGTTTTTACAATAAATTGGTAGTGGCATAGTGGAGTAGAGAATAGCGGTTTTCTGATATGGATTTGATCCGTGGTTTTCTGATAGGGATTTTGATAACAATATTTTAATAAATACTTCTTTCCATTTGTTTTTAGAATATGGATAATTAATTAAATTATTTTTTATAGGGGAATTTGCATGTATATTACAAAATTGAGTAAATAGCAACTTTTTGAAAATATTTGCAAATCTATCAAAATCAGATTGATAGACTCCATCAATAGTG
>JBBMEF010009563.1:0-22715 GCA_037832685.1 Sicyos baderoa | reverse complement strand
AAATTTGTTAGTAAATAAATTTCAAGTTTGTTATCATCAAAATAATAATTCATTAATTAATTAAAATTAATTAATTTGAGATTGCCAAAAAGCCAACACACAAGGCCTCACAAGAAACCATCTTATCTTCAGCAATACCATTGTGGATTGCTACATAATCAACCTATGTAAATGAAGTCTACTCGATATCCCTTACATCACTATTTGTCCTACAACAAACTATCTGCAACACATCGAGCCTTCACTGTTGCAGTTTCAACAACCTTTGAGCCCACATATTACCACCAGGCCATTCCACACGCTCACTGGAGAGAAGCTATGCAAGCTGAGTTGACTGCAATGGAAGATAACCATACATGGAGCATTGTTCCTATTCCTCTTCACAAGAAACCAGTTGGCTGCAAGTGGGTGTACAAGGTGAAACACCGTGGTGATGGCACCATCGAGCGTTACAAGGCACGTTTAGTTGCAAAAGGATACACTCAACAAGAGGGCCTAGACTTCAATGAAACATTTTCTCCAGTGGCAAAATTGGTCACAGTGCGTGTTCTTCTAACTCTAGTTGCTTCTTTTAACTGGCCTCTCATGCAGCTAGATGTCAACAACGCGTTTCTTCATGGAGATCTGACAGAGGAGGTGTATATGGACCTGCCTCTTGGATACATCCCTAAAGATGGAGCTCACAACAAGGGGGAGAAACTTGTATGTCGATTGCATAAGTCCAACTACGGGCTTAAATAGGCCTCTAGACAGTGGTTTGCAAAATTCACATACATTATGCTCAGCCTTGGTTTTCACCAGTCTCGAGCGGACTACTCTCTCTTTGTGCGTGGATCCGGTAAGGCTTTTGTTGCATTACTCGTTTACGTCGATGATATCATCTTGATAGGGTCTGATACATCCATTTTGGAAAGCCTGAAACTCACCCTTCATGATCACTTTCGACTCAAAGACTTAGGACCATTAAAAAAATTTCTTGGCCTAGAGTTAGCTCGTAGCCCTGCCGGAATCGTAATATCTCAACGACACTATGCACTTCAGTTATTGGAAGATGTCGGATTTCTTGGTTCCAAACCAGAAACTTGCCCCATGGATCCAAGGACGAAATTGCAGCTTGATGACATTGATGTTTTGAATGATGCTTCTATGTACATGCGACTGATAGGCAAACTCCTTTACTTGACGATCTCTAGGCCAGACATATCTTATGCGGTCAATCGTCTAAGTCAGTTTGTTTCTAAGCCTACTAAAGCTCACATCAATGCCATCCATCACTTATTGCGCTACATCAAAGGATCCCCAGGGCAAGGCTTGTTTTTGGCTACATCTCAAAATTTGCAAATCCGAGCGTTTAGTGACTCTGATTGGGTTTCATGTCCTGACACTCGAAGATCAACGACTGGATACTGTGTGTTCATTGGTGATTCCCTCGTCTCGTGGAAGTCTAAGAAACAAACAATTGTTTCTCGTTCCTCGGCAGGAGCCGAATACCGAGCTTTAGCACTCACCTCTTGTGAAATTGTATGGCTTCGGTCTCTTCTATCTGACCTTCAAGTTCCTTCGGCACCTTCTGTTCTCTTCTGTGACAACGAAGCCGCAGTTCATATAGCTTCCAATCCGATGTACCACGAGCGCACCAAACACATTGAGTTGGATCTTCACTTCGTCCGAGACCACCTTAAATCCGCCACACTCAATCTCCTACCAGTTTGTTCCAATCTCCAACTTGTAGATGTCTTGACAAAGCCATTACCAGCTCACATGGCATTCCCCTTATTGTCCAAGATGGGTGTTTTGAATGTTCACTCTCCATCTTGAGGGGGAGTATTAGATTAATTCATTAGTTACTTGGTTATTCTTGTTATTTAAAACTCTAAAGCTGATTGTGTATATAATGATTGGCCCTCGTGGGAAAACCAATAAGAAAAGAGAAATTTTTTCGTTCTTATTTTGTAAAAAACTATTTAAACTATCGTCAAAAGAATATTTTTAATAAATCACTTCTCACACATACATAAAACAATTAATTGGTATATACCTGTCAATAGTAATATAGTTCTACTGACATTTTATACGATCTAGTAATCATGAGATTACATGTTCAAATCCCCCTCTCCCAACGTATAAAAAAAAAACTAATTGGTATATGGCTAATGTGTTGATACCTTAATTATCTTATTTTGTGTTAATTTATTTTAATTTCACAATCACGAGTTCGAACCTAAAAATTGATACTTTAATATTATTTGAGAGTCATGGTGTCACTATATATATATATATAATTATATATATATATATAATTATATTAAAAAAATAAAAAAAAACTAATAAATACATATCTAATTTGTAGTGAGTATTAATAAAACTATTAGAATTAATTCTAACCTTTAAAATTATGAAATTAATAAAGTTTGTAATAGTAAATTATTCCATTTTTATTTTAATTGTAGCATAGTCCAATCAATACTTCTTCTTTTTTTTTTTTTGAAAACCAAACAATATTACTTTTTGTTAATAAATTTAATTTTAAATATTAGTTTTATTTGATTGAAGTTAGATTTGATCAAAACCTTCTGTCCAACTTAATTGAATCTATTTTTATTTTAATTTTAAATGATATCATATAATTCATTTTTTATTATAATTATTCATAAAAAATTCCAAAAAAAAAGTTAATTTTCTTGGAGCCGAAGAGATGAAAATTATAATATAACATTCTTTTTTCATCCACCGATTAAAGAAAAAAAGAAGAAGGAATCAAGCGGTTTGTTTTTTCGAGAAGTTAAAAATCTACAATAGGTGCAATAAAAATTAAATTAATCGGCTTACGATATTTTAATTTGTAAAGAAAGAGTTAATCTGAGCCGTTGATTTCGGGAGTGATGCCCCTCGATTGGGAATGGGTGGATTGTGACGAAAAAGTCAAAAAGAGGTGGGGCCCATTTTGCCGTTTATTTTATTTATTATTTTTATATAATTAAAGTTGAATTAGTTGCGTGAAACAGCTTTTGCCTTACTGGCATGTGTTTAATTCCTCCACATGAAATGGAACACACTTCTCATTATAACTGATTACATATTAATGATTTGAATATTTCGCCGAATTTTTGTCCGTAAAAGATTATTACAAAGCTTTTAATTAAAGTGTAGCATGTTGTTAAATAAATATTTAAACCATACTGGATTCGTGGGATTAACCTGCCCATAAATGTCATGATTTCTTTTTCTTTTTCTTAAAAAAACGTAGATACGGAAAACATGGGTTTATAATGCTGTTTGTGTTTATTTTGGGTATTTTTGAATTTATGAAACTTTTGTACGTCCTTGTGATCAACTTTTATTAAAGTTCTAAAGAGGATGCCTACGAAATGAGCATATGAAAATGACAAATATATAGTTTTATTCACAAGTGGTTTCTATATTTTAATGAGAAATTGTAGTAGATAGTCCACTTTTATAAAATATTTATACATCTAGGTAAATTTATAATTATTGTAATTTTATTTTTTTATTTATAATTAATTAAGATATAAATTATCTTATCCCCATTTTGTCCCTGCCAAAAAACGGAACAAATCGCCAAACAAAAACTTCCCTTTTTGCTGTTATTGGATTTTTAATTTTTATTTTCTGAATCACGATTTGATTGCCGCTTTAATTTTTTGAAGAGAAATATTTACATCATGCTCGGACATCATATATAAAATAATGACCAGCTGTGTGGCTCAATATGGGTCACAACCTATTTTTGTTTACTTTATTTTTTTATTTTTTAAATTTAAAATTAAATAGATTGTGGTTCATATTAGGCATTGGGCTTTATTTTATATATGTTGCCCGGTCATGTAATTATTACTCTTTTTTTAAATAGCTTTCTTTTTTTTCTTTTTCTTTTTTTTGTAATAGATTTGATTGTAAACAATAACGTTATTTTGTTTTTGCAAATAATTTAACTTCCAATTAGTCATCTCCTTTCATTTTTTTTTCATTATAAAAAAATAGGAAATTAATTATTTTATTTTTTATATATTGATTTTCACAATTATATAGTTAGCTAAAGTTATCTTTTATAAACTTATTTTTTTGGTATGAATAAATTTTTTTTATAATACTATATTAATATTTTCTTATAATACAGTGTTAATAATATAAAATATCGTATTAATCCGTATTTATAATAATATTAGTGACTATAAATACAAATAGAATATTAACATAATTCTTGAATAATTGTATATGTTCAACCTTAAATGAATAAATACTATATTTATTTTAAATAATATTACTATCAATATTGTATTTAAATATATTTAAAAAAAATGTATTTATATATAAAAGTATTTTTCGATGTCTTTTAATAATAAATTATTAAAATACTTCACTAATATATTTTAGTTTCTTAACAAAATAAAAGAAAGAAAACTTACGACATTAGTCGAATTCAAAAAAATAATTAAAAAAATGATCACTTTAAAAAAACTTAGCACTCATAGTCATAAATATTAATAATATATATCATATTAACATCATAATACTATATTAATAACATATAATAATGTATTAATGATTATTAATAATACATAATATTGTATCAATAATAAATACTATATTAATAACATAGTAGTGTATTAATAACATATAATATTATATTAATGAGTATTAATAATATATAATATTATATTAATAACATAATAATGTCTTAATGAATATTAATAATATATAATATTATATTAATAACATGTAATTTTGTTCTCCATTTAATCTACCAGCGTAAAAACCCCTATTTTAATTTGTAAAAAGGCGTTATTATGTTCCTTTTTTAGTATAATAGGGATTGTGGGATTAAAACTACTAACTTTTATAATCGTTCATTTTTTTAGTACACTAGTTGAGCTGACATAACAAAATTAAAAAAAAAAAAAAAAAAAAAAAAAAAAAAAAGACATTAGAGAAAAAGAATAGAGCTGCAGTAGCATAGTGTATGATTTAGTTTATCCACTCTCAAATGTTGTTGAATTAAATAATAAAAAAAAATTATATTGAAAATGTGAAATTTTTCCTAATATTAATAGAATAGATGAACTACTCTACCTATTATCAATTAATTAAAAGATAGAATTGCATACAATCTATTACATTAATATTAAATAGTCAATAACGTAGTGATTTCATTTTTTAGTTATAAACCAGTTCAATATCAGCGTCACGAGTTCGAATCCTGAAATCGTTATTTGTAATCCTTATATCTCAACTTGTACTTAAAAAAAAGTTATTACATTAATCACTATAATCACAATCCACTAAAATCACTCTCTTAAAATTCTCAATCACTGGCGTAGTAATTTCATGGTTTACAATTTTTTTAACAATTAAGAAAATTTGTTAGATTAATTGATTGCGAGAACAAAGAAGTCTTAATTAGTTTTGTTGCATATTTTATTACAAGATGGGTGCACAACAAACTATTCATGGAATTAAGGATTGAGAAATTAATTCATGGTAATAATGCAATATGCCAAAATCTAAAAAATAATTGAATCCATGAAACCAACAACCTTAACATATTTGGGGACATCCACCTTAGTTCTTGACTCAATGTCGTCTATTAAACATAGGTTTCCATTATGTACTTTCAATTTCAATTCAAAATTGAACGTACACAAAATAAAATATGACGTGGCCCAATATATTCCCTTCTTGAACACTTGTTGGATTATGGGGACCCGATAAGATCCATGTTGACCCGACCCGGGTAAGTCGGTGCAATTATTGAATTTTATAAAGTTGTAATTAGTAAAAGATAGCATTTAATCATATTGTTAAGTGATCCCATCGGTCGGGTTAAGAGTCTAATTCACTCTGTTTTATTGTTAATGCTCATTTGATGGCTTGGAAAAAAACATAATCATATTACCTTACGCAAAAAAACATTATTAATCATCTACTTTGAACCTTTTATTTTACAATTTTCTTTTTCTTTAAAAATCACTTAACACATGTGGCTATTAATTTATTATTGTGAAAAAACATGATTTGAAGTCTAGTTTCATTTTGATCCATAAATTTGAATACTGAACACATATATCATTAATATTTGAATAATGTTTTCTTTAGTTATTGACTAACAAAATTGTTGATTCATGAAGTAATACTGATTAAAATAATTTTGAATTCAATATATCAATAAAATGATTAGTTTAGTTATGAGGTAAATTAAAATTTTAAATGAAAATAAGTGTAGACATAAAATTTTAAAAAAAACATAATAATTAAAAGTGAGTATTATAAAAATATCAAACATAAAAAATGTTTATTTTTAAAATATAAAAATTAAATTAAAATTAAATCACAAATCTAAAGAATAAAAATGTAATTTAATAATCATTTAGTTTTTATTGATTTTTTAAATTTAAATCTATTTTTATTAAAGTTTCCTAGATGTGTTCGATCTTTCCTACCACTTATCTATATTTCCTAAAAAGAATATGTCAATGCAATTCAAATTTCAAAAATAAAACAAAATTTTTAGGTCCGTTTGATAATCATTTGTTTTTTTGTTTTTGGTTTTTGAAATTTAAGCTTATTATCACTCAAATTTACTACAATGTCTTTAATCTTTCCTCCAATATATCCATATTTCCTTAAGAAAGTAGGAGATACTAATCAACTTTTAAAAACAAAAAAAAAATAGCTTTCAAAAGTTTGTTTTTATTTTAAAAAGTTGGTTAGTATCCTCATACTTTCTTAAGGAAAGATGGATGAATTGTAGGAAGGGTGGAAGACATTGTAGTTTCAAAAATAAATTTGAGTGAGAATAAGTTTAAATTTCAAAAATAAATTTGAGTGAGAATAAGTTTAAATTTCAAAAATAAATTTGAGTGAGAATAGGTTTAAATTTCAAAAATAAAAAACAAAAAACTAAGGCCCCGTTTGATAATCATTTGGTTTCTTGTTTTTGGTTTTTCAAATTTAAGCTTATTTTCTCTCAAATTTTCTAAAATGTGCTCCATCCTTCCTACCATTTATTCATCTTTCTTTAAGAAAATAGGAGAGTACTTACCAACTTTTAAAAACAAAAACAAACTTTGGGAAGCTATTTTTTTTTTTGTTTTTAAAAGTTGGTTGGTCCTCCTCTACTTTCTTAAGGAAAGATGTATACATGGTAGAAATGATGAAACAAATTGTAGGAAATTTGAGAGAAAATAAGCTTAAATTTGAAAAACCAAAAATAATAAACCAAATGATTATCAAACGGGGCCTAAATGATTATCAAACGTGGCCTAAAAATTATTATTTTTTGTTTCCAACTTTTAGTTTAAATTATAAAATTATAAGTGATCTTAGATGAAAAATTTATGATATTGTTAGCTTAAATGTCAAAAATTAATAACTAAAAATAAAATAGTTATCAAATCAATGATAATTATCTATTTATTATTTTACCTGTTTCTCCATTTTGGTGACTATCTTTCTTCACAACTCGTCTGTTTGTTTACTATGGTTGTTTTTTTTTTTTGACAAATGTTTTACTATGGTTGTTGGTAGAAAAGACAAAATATTATCCAATAAAATAATTGAAGAATATGTTTAAAGTACGTCATTTTTTTTTAATGAAAATGGTAGAATTGGTTCTGCAAAAAAAAAAAAAAAAAATGGTAGGATTGGTATGATTTTTATAGATATTATTGGAGCATGTAGTGTATTACCTATTCCCTTTTCTTTTTAAAATTACCTATAACTTATATACACCAATTGAAACCACAATATTTATTTGTTTAGTATTATAAATATATATTATCCTACACTAATTGGATATTATTGTCACTTATAAAATTTCCCCTATTTATTAAAATAATTAAAGAAAAATAAAAAAAGCTGACCAGGTAAACAAGAGGCAGCTTCCGAAGTTAGTCATAAACCAAGCCTTTTTTTAGTATACGTTTGGCCAAGTTGGGTTAGAAAGATTACAAATACCGATTCTTTCGCGATTCGAACTGTGACGTTGATGCTGAACTGATTTACATCCATTATAATATTATTGATGTTGAACATAAATATATGATACTTATGTCATAGGTATTATACTTTTTGATACGTATTTATTATAAAACCTATGTAATTACGTAGATTTTTTTTGTAAATACACTATAGTCATCTGCTAAGTAGACTGAAATATGAAGTAATGAACAATGATCGTTTTTTCTCTAACCTCAAATCTTCTGCATCTTTACTTTTCTAGTGTCGAAAAAATATATCTTTGCAATTCAAATATCGAATGATATGGGAAGACGAGGATTGAGTTCATCACTAATAGAGACAACGAGAATGACAAGATAAATATTTTTTTTTATTATCTTTAATTGAGTGACTATTCCATAAAGTTAATATCCATTACTTTTTTTCCCTGATCCGCCCACCAACTTTACAAAATGCCAATTTCCTAGAAGTAACCCTCCCTTCTCAATAAACTAATAAATAATATATATATATATATATATATATATATATTTTTTTTTTTTTGAAAAAAGCTTAATTCCTAATTTCTTCCAAGTATATAATCCCCAAACACTCCCTTTCTTTTCTCTGTACTCTCCCCTTTCCAATTCCGTACTTTGTTTGTGTTCCCAAATGAACATTCAAAATTCCTCTTCGAATTCACCTTCCACCTCCGAATCCTCCTCATCGGATTCCTCTCTCTCCGGCAAGACTCCGGCCAGAAACTCCGGCGACATCCCCGATAAAATCAAAGGCCCATGGAGCTCCGAAGAGGACCGGATCCTGACCCGGCTCGTCGACCGCTACGGACCCAGAAATTGGTCTCTAATTAGCCGCTACATAAAGGGCCGCTCCGGCAAATCCTGCCGCCTCCGCTGGTGCAACCAGCTCTGCCCCGCCGTCGAGCACCGCCCATTTTCTCCGGCCGAGGATGACGCCATCATCGCCGCCCATTCCCGGTTCGGTAACCGCTGGGCCACCATTGCCCGCCTCCTCCCCGGCCGGACCGATAATGCCGTCAAAAACCACTGGAATTCCACTCTCAAGCGCCGCCACCGGCGATTAACCGCCGGCGATCACACTTCCGCCGCCGCCGGCTCATTTCTCGCCGCCGATGACGATCCGTTGACGGCGCTGACTCTCGCTACTCCAGGAAGTGACGTGGCGTCGGCGGTGGATCGCCGGAGGGAGAGTCTGCCGGCCGGGTTCTGGGAAGCGATGAGGGACGTTGTGGCCAGGGAAGTGAGGGAGTACATGACGACGTCGTTTTCGGAAAATTTGGGATTTGAATAAAAATTAATTAGAAAGGGTAATTATGTAATTTCCGTGGCGGCTCTTTTTGAAAAGTTGTGTGCGTCACAGGCTGTCACCAACGTAAACGGTCACCGTTGCTTAAAATAGAAAAACAAAATATTCCTTTTTTTTTTTTAATTTCTATTTCGATGATTTGCAACTTGTTAGAGGACCAACCACTGAAGGCCACGTGGACGAAATGGTGTTGTGTAATCTCTTTTTGGTTTTCATTGGCTCATGCAAACCATGCAAAAATTAAGTGGAAATAGTAAATAAATAAAGGTTATTTTTTTATTATTATTTTTTTTTTTTTTTGTATTTTGATGAAATTAATGTATAGTCTATATGGGTGCAGACAAATTAAAGTTATATCATAGAAAAAGGGTCAAATTAGTTTCTTTATGGGTTGAATAAATTATTAATTATAACGCCTTGTGCTTTTTAGAAAAGTTCAGATTTGATTTTTATGGTTTAAAAAAACTAAAGTTCAAACAAAATATTTGACTGAATATATGTTTTAGATCTTCATATTTGATTTTTCTTTATAATTATCTGTTTAAAAAGTTTTAAATTAGTCTCTTATGTATTAAATCTTTCAATTTCTTTCACGGATTATTAATTTGATTATCTGTATAAATTCATTGACATTTAGACGAGAGTGTGATGTTCTCTATGTAGGATTTTGTTGGCCCCTTCCCAATATATACACTAAAAAATACTTAAAATTTTGTAGAGAAGAAATTATGACTTTCCTTCCTTATATGATATTTTCCCTCATTCTCTTATTTGTATACTTATATGGTTGGAGTGCATATTTTCTCCAATAAATATAAATACAGGAGAGGATATAATCCCAAATTTTACTTTTTAGTGTAAAAAATCTTCCTATTCATACATTATGTTGCAATTACTATTCACTTAATTGAAGAGTTTATTATTTATTTATTTATTATATACATCTTAATATAATCATATATACCTCCCGTACCTTGCCGTATTTTCATCCATAAAAAACATTACCATCCTCTAAATTTTATTAAAAATCGCAAATTTATAATCTGTCAATTTTAACATTCACTAATGTTTGGTAATTAAACTAAATAGTTTTAAAATATAAGAGAGCTTTTTGAATAGTAAAAAATAAAATGAAAAATAATAATAATAAAAAAAAATTCAATAGATGTTTTGTGGTCAAAAAAGAAAAAGAAAATTGCATGTGAAATCTTTTAGATTTAAATCCTAGTTTTCTTAATTTTAAAAGCAGGAAAAAGCATTTCATACTTTTTGTATAGCCAATCCTACCCATATGCTTGATAAAATAAGTCTTCACTACATCAATCACCTTTTTTATGATCTCATCTCATCATTTTGGATGACAAATCTAATCAACTAATTTCATCACAAAATAAATTCTTTTTCAAACATTATTCAATTTCATTTACCTATATTTAGACATATCCTAGCAAATGAGATTGAGCTTTTCAGATTGATATCAATTGGTTTTTTACAAACTAATAAATAACTATGGTTCATATAAATATACTATATATAACTTGTTGATTAATGGTCGATATAAAAGCCGTAACTAAATAATATTATTGTATATTTATGATCAAAAGATTATGAATTCAAATAATTTAAATTGTAGCTGAACTAAATAAAACTTTTTAGTTAACTTCTTTCATGACTAAGATCATAATTATTACGATCGGTATAAAAAAGAAATCATATTTATTATGAATTCCAACTAATTTATGAAGTTATCCTTATGATAGGTTGTTCAGTTCTTTTAGATGACTTGTATCATATATTTCTAAATAAATCTTACTTTGGGGACATTTTCTTTTTATGACTTGGAACATAAAGTTTTACTTCTTTGAATTCGAGCCTTAAATTTTTTTCCACAAAATCTCTCGTTATTTCTTGGATTTGAGTTTTAAGATGGAACAAGAGCCTTTGAATTTATCATGTGAAGTTAAATATGATATTAAATGGTAGAGTGGAAATCAGTATTTCAACTCTACACTTATAGATTCAATCCTGAAAATTAGTAAAAAAAATGGTAAAGTAGACGACTCTCAATTCACCAACTTTGTTTAAAAATGTCATGACACACCATACATACATATTTTGTTTATTTTTTTCCTTAATTTAGGTATATTGGATAACTATTTAAGATTTTGAATTTTAAATTTGTTTTCATTTAAATTCTTTATAAAAGATATTATCTTTCTTTTAAAAAAGTATTTGAATTTATAATCAAATTCCAAAAATAATAATAATAATAATAATAATAAATAAATAAAAACTGTAAGCTAACTATTTAAGTCTAGTTTTTATTTTATATTTTTTAATTTAACTATTTAAGTCTAGTTTGATATCATTTCTTTTCAAAAAAAAAAATATATATATGATATCATTTAATTCTTTATTTTGGAATTTAAAATTTTTTGGTACATTTTTTCTTTATCAATGTTTCATTTTCCCTCAAAAAAGAGTTTCGGATATTTATTATTATTATTTTTTGAAAAGAAGTTATTTTTTTTTTTAATTTACTTTTTTAAAATAGATATCAAACCAATAAAAACTGGATAGTTGTTGCCAACTTAATTTGAAGAATAAAAAAATTAAAAACAAAAATTGGTTTTAAAATCTTGATTTTATTTTAAAAATATATGATTGGAATACTTTATGTATGCTTATTTTTTAATTTAAAAAAGAAAAAAGAAAGAAAAGAAAAACAAATCAACCTTATTTATTCGGTTTTTTTTATTTTTAAGAAATTTTTATTCTGTTTTCCATTACTAAGAATAAACATTGGATACTAAAAGGTGGAAATGAAGGAATAGACATTGCATTAATTTCATAGCCATCAAGTTCCAAAAGAGTTTTCCCACTCAGCCGTCGAATTATTTTATGCCTTAGTACCTTTATGTTTTATTCATGGGATTACATTTTTTCTCTTGTTGGAATTAATTTAATAGTTAATATATAATTAGACAACCATTTTGAAAGATTAATATTTCAACTTCTTATTATTATTTTAAGGATAATATATAAACTTTTTATTTAAATTATTTTGAAATTATAGGTAAGAAAGTGAAGGTCATGGAGTACATACAACCTCTTGGATTATATTTGTAGTACAATTTCTAAAACAATTTATTTATAACACTTAATTTTCTACCCGTGATAAAACTTATTTTGGTGTTCCGGCTATAAATGAATTAATTTTAAATTTATGCTATGATAAAAATACTTTACTCTATTTTATTATACAAACAAAATCCCCTATTATTAACATTGTTTTTTCAGTTCAGAAACAACATTTTATAATCCTAAACAATGAGAATCTTGTAATGGTGAGAATCTTATAATTAAGAAATAACCACTATTGTACTAAAAACAAATCTTAAAAATTTATATTAATCAATATTATAAATGTATATTTATGTACAATATCATTTTCTCCTAAATCACTCTATTTATGATCATAAAAAAACGCTCTATTTTTTACTATTGGGCAGTAGTAACTGAATTATTTTTTTAGGAATTCAAAAAAAAAATTAAATTGAGGGAGGGAGCCACAAAAATATTTATTTATAGTTCAACTTGCATTATAATCATCAATCACAACAAGAAATGAGCAACATTTTATATGATCTAGTAACTATGAAGTTACAAATTCCAACTTCCTCGCAAAACTTCTTGAATAAAAATTAAAATTTCCAAAACTACTTAGGATTAAGAAAGGCACTTTCTTAGACAACACAAATTTCACACACGAAAGAATTAGAGGTGAAAACAAAAGGTTAAAGTTTGAGGAATTAGTATCGGTTTGAGTTTGAGGAATTAGTACCGGTTTGAGTTCGAGGAATTAGTACCGGTTTGAGCCCCATGTTTCATTCTCCCACGAACATGATGATTGAAACACACCAGGAATTTGCAATGAAAATTTGGCTTTCAAGAAACTTTACATTTCAAGCAAAGTTTAATAATAATACACCTTCAAGATCAGATGTACAACACTTTTGGTTGGAAGAGGAATCCTGTCGAACAACACGGCCTATACAATATGGTGAGACTCGGAAGAAACTCATCGGTCGAAGAGCTGTATCGTATTCGTCAGAAAACAGAAGGTTATGTTGCACTAATTCCAACAAAGGACTTGGATTATAAGAAAGATGTATAAAAGTTAATCTGTTCTTCCCTTAAATGACTTTCCAGGTCTGGTGGTTTCGGAGCTGGGGGCAGTTCTCAAGTTGCCGCTATCAGACATGTAAAAGTAGCTATAGTTTATTCGTGTAACCAAATCAGCCAAGTGAGGGAAGTGTCCCACGTTTAGCTTGAATGATAGGACCTGCATGTGTATTATTTAAGCTTGCACATTAGAAGATGTGGCCTACACTATTCACAGGATATACCGTCTAATCCTAATAATATTTGGATGTCAAACAAGCTCGTAGGAAATTAATTCTTAGGAGTTAGGCAGGTAGCTACCATGAATTGAACCCATAATCTTTGATTCCAAATCTCGATTTCCGATTATAAAAAAAATGATTTTTTTAATCGAGAATCAAAGTTTCACTCCACTACATACCTAGAGACTCCCGCATCCGTCCCAAGACCCAGACTCGAGGGACAACAAGATATTTTATAATTAAACTCACTCGTAGGTTTTGAACTTGAGACTTCCAAAAGAGCATACCTTAGAGATCCCAAACCTCTAACTCTATAATTCTATCCAGACGCCTTGCTTTCTGGCTTTCGTGAACTTTCTCAACATTTCAATTGTGAGGGGAGAAAATAAAGGATGGCAAAGAAACTTACTCTGAGGAGAAAAGCAATGCAATCATCAAACTGTTTGTCAATACGGTCAACCTCCATTTCACACCGAGCCTTAATTGCAGACGCTGCTCCGCCACTACTCAACATCTGCTGCACAGAGTAGAAATCTAGGGCCAACCCAAGAACAACATTGATTCGGCTAGCGATAAGAGCCCACTGATTCGAACCAGAAATTTAGAATCAGTTCAACGATTTGCTATAAAGAGGCAGGCACAGTAGACAGTACATAAGAAAAAATGTAGAGAGTAAAATAGCAACCAGCTTATCTGGAACCACAAAGCACTGTCTATGAATCGACAGCAAATATGCCTCATGCACCTCTATAACTCCATCCAAAGATTGTGCAGCTGCCATACCTTCACACAGTTCACGCCATGCACTATGATAGACCTGCATAAGAACCTTGGTTAAAAATTCAGGACATGGTATTGTTGGCTTTTTTTTTTTTGAAACAAGGATAACCACGCCCGTCCCTAGGTCAGGCACCGGAAAATATCAAAGGAATGGAGACACAGGAGGTGTCTACAAATTAATGTCACAGGTGAGTCCCAAACCTGGGACTTTAAGGGGAGCATACCTTCAAAGCCCAAACCTTCAACTAACTGCACCACCCATGGTAAAGGGGGTCCCATTTTAGTCCTAGCTCCTTACGTTTCATTCCACTATAGTCCCCATACTACTTTAAGTTTCAGAGGTCCAGTTTTAGTCCATATAAGCTTAAAATTAGTCTCTATGGTTAGTTTATTATCAGCTTTTCTAAAATCAAGTCTCTATAGCCTACCTTCTATAAATTTTGAAAATAGGTTTATTAATTTGTCTTTTATAGAATAAAATTATTATTATTATTTAAGCAATTTTGATGAAAAGTGACTTCAAACCAATGCTAGGGACTAATTTTAAGATTTAATCTTATATTATTATTCAGCTTCAAATAGGAAAAAAAGAAAAAGAAAAAAAAACAAATTGAAATATAATTGTAAAAAAAGAAAAGAAACAAATGAACTGCGGTTCTATTTCGACATCCCAGAGTACACTGTACACTGCAACGTGACAACAGCTAATGATTCCAAAAAGAGTACCCTGGAAATACTTTCAATCAAAGAGTGAAATTCTTACTCTGTCCATGACATATTGGTGAAAGGCATCCACAAAATGGAGGAGTTTCTGCTCTACTAGCCAGTGGCGCTTGCAACTGTTTACAACAGTGTTTTTACCCTGAAGAGACAATAGCCATCAAAATTAGACGCATGAAATGTATACATCATGATTGATCTTAAGAATCATGGTTGATGCGAACAAGAGTATAGCTCTATCAGCATCTAATATAATCTAGTAACTATGAGGTTACAGGTTCGAATCCCCTTTCCCATAATATTGTTGTATCAAAAAAAAAAAAAAAAAACGTGGTTGATATACTGCACTCTAAGCAAAAGAAAACCCCCCACAAAATAAAATAAAAATCATGAATCAAACAAGAAGTAGAAAATAGAATTATAGAACAAAACCTTCCACATCCAACGCCTAGTTTTGTCAAGCACAAACTTGGCACGCTTAACCTTTAATAAGAACCCTGTAACCTATATGAAATCAAACATAAAAATAAGAACATAAAGAAACTAGAACAAAACCAAATGTACACGTGGATTAAACAAAAGTTAAGAATGACCTGGTTATACTTTTTAATTGCCTCTGTATTGGCAATAAGTTCAAGTGGCCAAGATATCTGGACAGCCAATTAAATTTAAACAAATTAAATACACAGTGAGTAAAAGACAAGGCATAAAAATAAATTAAAAGTGCTTCACGGGAAACCTTGTACGAAAATTTAAGTGAATCAAGTACATCCATTCCAAAGCCATGTGCAGGGCTTTTATGTGGGGTTGAAGGTAGTTTCACTAAATTAGATTGCTCGTCGCCATCCAAGGAATTGCTTTTGACAATCGACACGACTAAAGAATCTGGGGCACTTAGTAGCGTGCCATCAGCTGAGTTTCTTATAGATTCCTGCAAAAATATGCAGAATAATCTTCAACTTTTACGATCCACTGGAATGTATTAGAATTACACTCAAAAGAAAAGGGTCACAAAGAGTGGGACTCAATAACGATAAGAAAATGGTCTATGTTTAGCTAATAAAACAGCATTTAGAGAGACTATTCGGTAGGTTATTCAAACAAGATGGTCCAATTGGTGACAATTTCTTCATGAAAGAATAAAGAAAGACAAGACCACCTGTAATATAGTATTCAACTCAAAATCATCATCCCAGGTTTCTCCCTTGTCCAGTTTATTGAAAATTACAGTCAAAAAGTGCTGCAACAGATCACCTGAAAAATACGAAAATATTAGTAACAGTACGCAGACAAACTAACAAAAAGTTATATCATTATCATATAGTAGAATGCTCAACAAATACCTGATCCTAATAAATAAATAGCACGCAACACTGCTAGCTCGTCCATCAATCTCCATTCATTCATTAACTTAGATAAAACACGGTTGCCAATATAGTCCACCTACAGTACTTATGTTTAATTGATAATATCTAAATATCAACCACACTATAAATCTTAAATTTGGTTTAAAAGATTTAAAGATCTACCTGCTGTCTTAGATATACAACAAGGCATTCTTCCATAACGACCGTTGTAAGGGGCATTGTCCTTGGCACGATATTTAGCATCCAGCTTAGAACCCTTGATGGAAGAGTGCTGTTCTTCTGGAAGGGTAGGAGATCTGAAATATGGAGATCATCCTGTACAAAATTCGAAATTAATACTGAAAGAAACCCAATAAGCTCCAGAGCATCATTGAATTACAAAATGAAAAATACCTGAAATGCAGGAAGAATTGTGGGAAAAGGAAACAATGTCTCAACAAGTTTTGCTTCATTTTGTGAGTGAAGATATTCATATTTATTAAACTGGAAACCAAAAGTAAAATCTGTCCCTTTTGTTGCAGAAAAGGGTATGGCCTCATCACCAAATACTGCCTTCAATAAACTCTCATCGTTTAAAGGTGGCAAGCTGTAACATCTAGATAAGTTCAATCTTTTCCAAGTATCTGGGTTATCTTTCAGGATTGTCGTGCACACAGTCATAACTGGATTTTCAGGGTGGAAGGATTCCAAGGAACATAAACTTTTTTTCACATCAAATGTCATATTCGTTTCTCGTTCACCAATGAACTGATTTGCATCCATGTGCCCAGACTTCAAACAAACACTTCCTTTCAGCGGTAATGCATCAACCAATAAACTATACCAATGTTTCTTTTTACATGTTAACTCAGTAATACCACTCTCTGCTTCTAATCTGTTTGTGCGGGACTTGAATAAGGAATCAGTCTCCAGTTTATATTGGTCATGTTTACAGAAGTATCTAGATATGCGATCACCATCACCGATAAGAGCTGTCAATGACACACAAAAGAGCTCTGACAAAGATAGCCTCGCCAAGCTTCCTCCATAATCCGAGCTATCATTAAACTCTTCACCATATTGTTTTTCTGATGCAGGAGATAACGTTTCACAAACATGACGGATGAGCTGCAAAGACTTTCCAGCAGCAACTATTGACTTAGCTATGTCCTTCATAAACAGGGGGCATGCTATAGAGCCTCCCCCCTTCAGCAAATGAGATGAAGAGATGGATTCTCTTTCACTTGCTTCATCTTTAATTGATGAAGAGGGCTCGCCAATCAACCTTAGTGATCTTAAAGAATAACTCTTCTCCCAAAAATCATGTTCGTCAACTGAGACTGCTTTGTTAGCATAGAAGAACAACTGCAAATAAAAAAAGTTTAGAAAATGTACAAAGGGGTAAAAAGACAGACAAAAACCACAAGTCTGCATTTACTATAAAAAAAAAAAAACCCAGAATCAACTTCAAATTTAAAACCAGGTGGCCACCAAATATAACAAGTCAACCATACACTCAAACGAAAGCGTGATCATTTTGTATCAGGCACACTTCATAAAGTATCTTGTAAAGGTTGTGAATCAGCATGGAAAATTCTACAACAGAGAATTCGTACAGCGGAGTGGAGAATGTACCAGTTACGATACAAAATTATAAACAAGTATACTGAGAAATCCCAAACTTACCTCCTCAAAAGGATCATCAAGTATTCCTTCAAAAACCCAAGAATCAAGTTCCTCAATATACGGCAATAAACTTCCAACGAATATATGAAGCAGCATTTGATAAGTTTCTTCCTGTATGTATTATAATACATAATCAATACTGTATGAATGAGGACAAGTTAAAAAGAAGTAAGAACTCAAAGTAATTCATATAACAGCAGTTCTCTCAACCTGACCATTTTGTATGAGGCACACTTCATCAAGTTTCTTGTAAAGGTTGTCAAGCACATGAACTACCAAATCAGCAGCGGTAATTGCATCACTAGAGTCAAAGTAGACTTTCGGAATGGCTTTATGAACTATTTGTAATAAATATTCAGCACCTGGACAAAGACTGATATCAAATAAGTCGTCGTTAGGAATTGCCGATACGGTGCAAAAGGAAATGGTTATGAAGAGAGTATCAGCAAAGAGTGTTATGTTATGTACATGAAAAATTGGATTTGGAACAGAAGTTGTAAAATGTGCAGCAAGAACTCAAGCAATTAACAGAATAGTTTAGTTCATGACTCTTAAATGGTAAATTGATTGGGTAAAAATGAATGACAACTTAAAAAAAAAAAACAATCTAGCCAGATGAGCATGTAAGAGACCCTATATTAAATGTAAGAATATGGCTGGTTTGCAACCGTCACTAGACTCACTACGTTGATTATATAGACTGATTTTTTTAATTCGGAGGAAGGGAAAAAAAACCTTGATAACGAGCCAGCTAAACCCATCAAGGTAGGAGTGGTTCCAGAGCCAGCATCATTTATCTTAACCTCCTCCTTCAATGCCACATCTCGCAACCTCTGCCCAAAAACATTTAATATTAGTCCAACGTATATACTAAGCAAAAAAAATTATATCTAACAAGGGTAATAATAGGTTAAGAAAAATAGACATAATAACTCAACCCGCATTTGAGCCACCGATTATAATAACCTTTGAGTAAGATCATACCCTTTCATCTCAACTATAGTAACTCTCGAACCCTATTAGAATAACTCAGGTTATAATAAAACTTTATATTATAATAATCCATGTAATAGTAATGCATCTCAAACACAGTCGATCATAACCCTTATTATAATAACTTATAACTTACACCCTAAATGTTATAACAATCCACCGTTTATAATAACCCAACCATCTTCTCAAAAGCACCATTTAGCAACAATGACAAATTAACAGCACCGACACACCTTCAGCCAAGCAGAAACGGATGAAACAAACGCCCTTAAAGTAGGAGGAGCCGAGTTTGCAGATACATTAACTTCTTGCATAACGAGCTGTGTCAACTGAAGACATGTTGCTGCATACATAAATTGGTTGAGAATGGCAAGAAGGCTGGATCGGGAGAGGTGAGAAACATATATCCCAGTTTTAACACAAAATTTCTTCCCACTGCAATCCCAACTGAAAAGGGAACCTGAAAACCCTTGCAACATTTGCAATACCCCCCGTACCTACAAGAAATAAACATAACTGAACTAAAACCGCGGGAAAATACGAGTGAAACAGTATAAGCTTAATGTTTTTTTTTAAACCGAGAAATCGGAGTTTTGCTCCACTATACTTAGGGTAGCCACGACTGTCCCTAGACCAGACACCGAGAGACATCGAAAGAATGGAGACACATGTGTTGTCTACAAATTAATCTCACAATTGAGTCTCAAACTAGGGCCCTTTTTTAAAAAAAATATTTGTGATGAACGCTGAAATATGTCACATGTGTTGTCTACAAATTAATCTCACAATTGAGTCTCAAACTAGGGCTTTTTTTTTTAGTATCCGTGACAGTTCGGGCGAGCTTGAGCACACCTCGACTAATGTTACGGAACATAACGTCTGACCCTACAACATTTAGATGACAAAGAAACCCGTAGGAAACTAATCCCAAGGTAGGTGGCCACCATGAATTGAACCCATCACCTTAATCACCCCAAGACTCTCTTTGATCAGTAGGTCACTCCATGATGATTTTGATCCATTGATTACCGCGCCACCCCTTGGGAACAACAGTATAAGCTAAATTAGATTTATGATACCAAATATCAATTAGCAAACAAACCATGGTGGTCACCTACCTAGGAATTAATTAATTTCCTACAGGTTTACTTGACATCCAAATGTTGTAGGGTCAGGTAGCGGTATGTCCTTAGACATTATTCGAGGTGCGCGAAAGCTGGCCCACACGATCACGGATATAATAATATTATATATATAAAATAAATAAATAAACAAAAAAAAAAAACAAACCAGGTCAAGTTCAGCCGTCCTCAAGGAGGAAACTGGCGCTGCAAAATGAATGCCATTAGTGAAAATGTCACTAATGCAATCGATCAAACATTCACTCTTCCTTCGTTCCATCTGTCAGAATAGGAATCACAAATTCATATCATGCTCAAATCGTATCTGCCGCCATTTCCTTGAAAAACATAGGTATACGAATTAAGAAAACATACAAATTGCAGAAAATTCAGAACATTGAAACAAAAATTAGGGCTCACCAAATTCCATGGGAGATTGAGCGAAACTAGTACGCGCTGGTTCTTCTCTTTCGAAATGCTTGCTACAAATTGGTGATTCGCAGCTTCAATGGAGAGACTCAACTTAGTGGAGCTCTGAATTTTGGCTCCAAATGTTCTTCAAACTTTACCAGTGTGCAATTTTGTTCAAAGTTCTCCATGGAAATGGGAATCGACGTTTTCAAATTGGTCTTGTTGTTGGGCTCTTTTCTTATGGGCCGAAAAACTTGTAAGCCCATGTTTGAGTTTACTTATCTAATGGGATTCATTTGTTTTGGACACATTAATTGGGAAATTGGATTGGATGGATTTTTTTTTTTTTTCAAACACAAATAGATGGATTTTAGTAATCACGACCAATTCTAAAGTATTTGTATTCATATTTATTAATACGTTTTGATTTATTAATATAATATTATATATTATAAATATTTATTAATATCCATATTCTACAAAAAATATGTGGCAATATGTATTAATGTCAATAAGTACATTTGCTAATTATTTTAAAGTTTTTTTTTTTGTTTTTTTAAATTTGACTAGTATCTTAAGTTTATCTTATAATTTGTGTTTAGTTTAAAGAAAAATGTAATTTAGTCCCTAAATTTTTTAAAACTAAAATTTTGTTCACACAAAGTTATGATTTACTCTCTATAATTTCAAATTTTTGTTGACAAATTAGGTATACTGTCCATATATAAAATGTGTGATTTTTTTTTTGTTTAAATTAGTCACTTAACTAACACTGTGACACATAAATGACTAGTTTCCATCTATTAAATCTATAGAGGATTACGAATAATAAAGAAACTAAAATCATTTGTTTAAAAAAAAAAAGTATAATAAATCATTGACATTAAATTTTAGCTTTCTCCATTTTTTTTTTTAAAACTAAAATCCTATTAAAAAATAAACTCACTGTTTTTATTCTTGATTATTGTTTAGATTCTTGTCATTGATATCAATGCATGGTGGTGAATGGTGATATTTACAATAGTTATTATATGAGATGTATGTCACTCAAATCTTGAGGCTTTTTGCTTGCCCACATCTCACAACTCTACCACCAGGCACTTGTGAACTCTCTTGCCTCAAGTACATAATTGACATCTCTCAATGTGTTACTTGATTAAGCTCTCCTCAAGAGTCATATGCCCAATTTTTACAGTCAATACAACTCCAATAATATCATGTATGTTCTAATAATTAGGAGGTTACAGATTCAAAGTTCAAATTAAATTAAAAAAGAAAGTTGTTGAGAAATAATTTAATCTTGCCTGGCTCAAGTACATAACTTCTCCTGATTAATCAATAAGGAAGGTTTTAGAATTCAATCTCTTAGATCCACACAATCTCTTAAGGTGTGTTTTGATAAAGAGTTTGTTTAAGGACTAGCCAATTGTATATTAGATGAAGCAGTTCCAACTGTATAGGATGAAACCTTTTGTAATAACTCATCAAGTCAAATGTTAAGTGCAAATATAATATAATAGAGAGAAAATTTCATTTGTTCTTCGTTATTTTATTATCTTTTGAGTTCTTTTCTCTCCTATTTTTCTATAACTCTTTAATCTAAATGAGAGTTTTCTACTCTAACTTATATACAAATGAGAGTTTTTGCCACAACAACCACTCATCACACTCATCTATACAAACACGGTTCTATTTTCACGAAATCCCTCATAGTCCCTCACCCACCATCTTTCATTTCCAAAATCCTTTATTCGAACACTTTCTTAGAACGGTATCATCTTTAGAACGTATCTATACTGAAATCGCTATGGAACATTAAAGGCATGTTTCGCTGCGAGAGGATGGGTTGGGTTGGGTTGAGTTGGGAAGAGGAGAGAAGATAAGTGAAATAAGTTTATGTTTGGGGGGAAGGAAAGAAAAGATAAAGTTATGTTTGATGTGATGGAAAG
>JBBMEF010009525.1:0-22727 GCA_037832685.1 Sicyos baderoa | reverse complement strand
TGGTGATTTTACCTTGATTGCGGTAAAACCAAATTGTCTTGAGAATTCAGAAAAACCAAATTGCATCAAGATGTAAAAATAACAAATCTCAATTTGAAAGCTATTATGAGTTATGAATAATTTCTTATTCATCTCGGTCAAAGTCTTACATATTAAATTGGAAAATTATTTAAATTTTCTATTTTTTAAGATTAGGGGTATTTTTTAAAGTTTAGGGATATTTTTGAAAGTTTAGGGGTATTTTTTAAACTAAACTTTAACGGTTTCCATCCAAAACTAACGGTAGGGGTATTTTTGAATTATTTTGTAAAGTTCAGGGTTAGTTTTGAAATTTTTGAAAGTTCAGGGGTAAGTTTGACACAAATGTGATAGTTTAGGAGTATTTGTAATAATTTAGCCTTTATAATATTTAAGAGTCTAATCTTTGACCACTACAGTTTATTTTATCAATTTTTTAATAAAATAAAAGATTTACCACATATTGGACGTGTTTACAAATTAATATCAATCTAGAATTTTATGAGATATTTGAGAATATGAGGTTCCACCTCAAAATTAGTTGATCATAGATGAAGTAAACCATATTTTCTTCTTAATCTTTTAATGTGGGACATTTGTGAGGGAGAATATATCCTCAAAAACTCGAACCTTCGACCAATTGTGTTATCCTTCAAAACAATTATTAACTCAATTAAACTAAACTCACTCTACCATTAAATATTACGGTTTATAAACAAATTTGTTCGCATGACTGAATTAATTAAGATGATTAAAACACATACCCACGATTAAGATTCTGTTGATTTATGCAATGTTTTGAAAATTGAATTTGACCCGACAACAGATCCGGACCCGAATCCGGATCCGGATGAAGTAGTTGAAATGAATAGAAACATGGTGGAGCTGAAGATGCAAATCCTTTAGCGAAGAAGCCACAGCCATGGGGAGCTTGTGTCTTCCTTCTACGCTCTCTCCTCGTATTCTCAATTTCACTGCAAGAAATTCCATGGCAATGGCAGCTTTGATTTCTTATCACCCCAATAGGTTCAATTTCCGCTTCATTTCGCTTTCAACCTCCACAAAACCGATCAGAAAACTTTTCCAAGGTGATTTTATTATGTTCTTCGTGTTTTTCTTCCCTTGTTTTGGTTGCATATTCGAATTTGTTTGTTACCTGCTTGGAGTTCGATTGGGATTTTCCTATCTTCTTGCGTATGAAGTTCTGAACACTATTGGGTTACCAAATGTTTGAACAAATACAAATGTAAATATTACATCTATTGTTTGTAAATGGACGGATATTGTTTGCTCTGTGAAATTATTGGTGCGGGAAGGAGGAGAGCGATGTTGGATGGAGGTTTTTTTTTTTTCTTTCTTTTTTATGGGTTACTTAGTTAATGCTGGAAATAGTTTTTTTTTTTTTTTCAAAGATGGAAATTGAATGTTCTTTAATGATTATAATTATAACTGGGAATCAGAGTTGTGCCCCGGGCGTCAGCTTGGACTGGTGGACAACAAGAGATTTTACGTTTAAACTCATTCGTGTGAACCTCTTATAGGTAGTGTGGGGTTCTATCTCAAAACTAATTGGTAATGAGAGGAGTATCCACCTATCTTATAAATAAGAAGACTAGGTATCCTCACCTCGTAACGTGAGACCTTCACGGGAGCACAACATTCTATTTGCGATGTGATCTTATTCTTTATTGTAACCGTTCATTCTCGACCAGAAAGTTAATTTGCCACGACCAGTAGTGAGGAATTTTCCAATGATATGCTGGAGGATGGCAAACAAATCAATTTTCACGACCTAATGATGGTGCTGAATTAGCACTTGTAATTGCCGGAGTTCTTCAGTAAGTGGTTAGTCCTATAGAGGGGAGTCGATTTTTAGGGGCCACCATAAAGTAATCGTGATTAGTTTTAGTTTATCTAATTTTTGATTTTTTTTCTTCGTCTTCTAATCACGGCCGGATTGGCGTTTTTCCCGCTCTATAGGTTGTAGTGCAGAATTTTGATTGTAAACATTTTCATTGTAGATAATCAGTTCAAGGATATTAGATAGTATGGACATCCATCTCATAATAATTAGTGATGAGAGGAGTAGTCCACCTATCTTATAAATGCTCGTTGTACTCTCCACTTTTCCAATGTGAAACAATTGTGGGATCCTAACAAAGGGCAATTTTCATTTCTGGAGAAATAGAGAATTGGTTATGCAATTAAATTCTAAAGTTCAATGCGATTTTTCGGAAGTGAAAATCTTTGTATTTTGTTTTTAAAGCAGTGAGGTCAGTGGCTACCCCTGCAGAAGGTATTGCAGGGTTTGAGAGCATGATATCTGGAACTGAGCGGAAGTATTACCTGTTGGGTGGGAAAGGAGGTGTTGGAAAGACAAGTTCGGCTGCCGCTCTCGCTGTGAAGTTTGCAAACAGTGGTCACCCCACGCTTGTTGTTTCTACTGATCCAGCACATTCGTTAAGCGATTCGTTTGCACAGGTATGGTGCGTGTATTTTTTTGTGTTGTGCTGCCATCATCAAGTGGAGCACCAAAAGTGACATGTGAGTTGTTGATTTTAGGATCTAACTGGCGGTACACTCGTACCAGTTGAAGGTCCTGATTCTCCATTATTTGCTCTTGAGGTAACTCAAAAGTACTTGTCCTTTAAATTGTCACTGTTACATTACATATGGTTCTTATAGAAATGTAGATTTGAAAGTAAATACTAGGTGCAATTTACTATCCTCTTAATGTGGTGTTGCTCTTATTGAACCCAATGTGTACTTTTTTTTAATCATGATAACAGATAAACCCGGAAAAGGCTAGGGAGGAATTCCGTAGTACATCTCAACAAAATGGTGGAACTGGCGTTAAAGATTTCATGGATGGCATGGGCCTTGGAATGTTTGTAGACCAGGTAAAGTGTATCATTTGGAAAATTGTATTTAGTATAGAGATCAGAGATGTATCAAGTGTATCATTTGGAAAATTGTATTTAGTATAGAGATGTATCAACTATCAAGTGACACACTATTTATATCCACCACCAACCAGTCACCCTATTTACTACATGGCATGATTGTGCTCAGATGTTAAACCATTGAACTCAAGAATTTTCATGCTTCCATTGTTATTACACTTGCTTGCCCAAACTGCAAACATTTGAAAGTTCCAAGTTATTGACACTAGGATGACTCTTCTATATTTAAGATAACTTATGGATAGAGGCTGAATTTCATAAGCCTGAAAAAATTGATCTCTGTCACTTCAATTTTCTTATAACTCCTGAAGAAATGAATGTAATTATGCGCAACCCCCTTTGTATTAGTGTAATTATTTGACTGGTTGCTTAACTTTGTGTGACAAAGTTAGGAGAGTTGAAACTTGGAGAATTACTTGACACACCGCCTCCTGGTTTGGACGAAGCCATAGCAATTGCAAAGGTATATATTAAACCATTGCCTAATCTGCCTTCTGTTTGTGCTTGACATGTCAATGAGGTTCCTCATGGTATTAATTCTAGTTATTTCCAGGTCATTCAATTTCTTGAGTCCCCAGAGTATAACATGTTTACTCGCATAGTTTTTGACACGGCGCCCACGGTAAGCTATCCGACATGTTCTCAAATTAATCACTTGGACCATTCATTTAACGTTCTTTGGGTGTCAGGGTCATACTTTACGGCTTCTATCCCTGCCAGACTTCTTAGATGCTTCCATAGGCAAGATATTAAAGGTATGAATATGATCACTTGAAAGTTGAAACCATACTGCATTGTGAGATCTTGCTTGAATTGTGTTGAAAAAGTCTCAATTTTTCATTGAGGCACAATGTCCATGATTGAATAGGAAGGATTACCATCATTTCAGAATCGTGGTAGTACTAGAAACTTTGGATCATCGTTTATGGTATATTTTGTATGATTTTAATTTGTTTCCTCTGTTGGTATGGTTTTTTGAGATTGATTATGAACAATTGAGCTCTCTCTATCCGACCATAATCCTTTCTCATTCTTCTACTTTCTTTCTTTTTTATCTCTCTATTCTTCTTATTCTCACTCCTGCTTGTTCTGCATCAATTGCTTATATTAACCCTGTTTCTGTTTTCTTGCAATGCCTCTTTGACTTGAATACATCTTCTTCTTCTTTTTTCACTTAAGTACATCGCAAATGTGATAACTTATGTTGTAAGAGCATTAAAAGGAACTTTAAGCAAATGTTGTGTCCTGTGACATAAGTCGAAGTGCGCGAAAGCTGACCCAGACAGTCAAGGATATCAAAAAAAAAAAAAAAAAAAACTTTAAGAATCTTCATACATGTTAGATCATTCTTGTTCCCTACTAGTAGTGCATCTATTTACCTTGAGTCACTAAGTTTTAGACATGAAAGAGAGGGAAGAAAAAAGGACCACGTATTGAGTTAGCATGTGGTTCTTGTAAGGATGTGTGATTTGTGGGACCATGAGGATATTGTTAGTTAGAAAGCGAGTCACTGTGAGGCATTTTTTTTTTTTTTTTTTTTTGGGGGGGGGGGGGGGGATGTTTTAAGTGTCTGCAAGGCTCATATTTGAGTGTTCTTGAGAGAGTAAGGATGCTCTTGACATTCAAATGTTGTAGAGTTAGACGATATATCCCGTGAGAATAGTTGAGATGTGTGTAAGCTGGCTAGGACACTCACAAATATATTAAAATATATATATAAAAAAAATTAGGGTGCTCTCGAATTTCCCTTGGCTTGTTACTCTTTACCTGGTCGTTTAATTTTCTCCTCACTTTATGTTACAGCTTAGACAAAAAATAGCTTCAGCAACCTCAGCCATTAAATCCGTATTTGGACAAGAAGAAAAGCGGCAGGATGCAGTAAGCTAATTGCCATGAAGCAGATATTAACCAAACTTTGCTATTTCTTTAATTACATTTGTTTCATGCAGGCTGACAAATTAGAGAAATTGAGAGAGAGAATGGTAAAAGTTCGCGAGCTTTTCCGTGACAAAGAATCTACAGAATTTGTGATAGTTACAATCCCCACGGTACTAAACAATTTGATTATAGTTATATGCTACTGGCTTAAGAAAGGCATGAGCTTGGACACTTTTTTCGCCCGAAAACTCTATACTTTAATCAGGATATTTATATTCCATTGAATTCCACTTGTTCAACAAGACATAAGTATTCATTTATTGGCAGATGACAAATTGTGGAATTACCAAATGTATTATTCCAGTACAAACTGTATAGAAAGTGAATATTCAGCATATCAGCTTTTACTTCTACTCGAGCTCATCGAATATGATTGTTGCTGACATTACTTATTTTGTCAAAGGTCATGGCTGTTAATGAATCATCAAGGTTGCATGGCTCTCTTAAAAAGGAATCTGTCCCTGTCAAGAGACTCATTGTGAATCAGATCCTTCCTCCATCTGCATCAGATTGCAAGTTTTGTGCGATGAAAAGAAAGGTATTATACTGAACGACTCAATGGGAAATGTTCAAATCTTTTTGTTGGTTTTTTCTTTAAATATCGGAATATCTTGTATTTTTAGGGAGAATCTTCATATCATATTCCCTATTTGTTGGGGTTGGGGTTTCCCTAAAGTCAAGATGATATTGTGTTCATATCACTGTTAGGTCGTTTCATCCCTAAGTAATATTTTTTTTTGATGTCCAGGCTAATTTGCGTGTACCTCAACTATTTTTTCTTTTATAGAAAACAATATTTTCATTGATAAATGAGGGATTACAATGACGTCCTATCGGAAGATACATAAATTACAACAAACAATGCTATTGAGATATAAGAGTAAAAGAGTGTTAAAATCATAATCACAAAGGGGTAGTCTATGGCACCAAAAGAGAGCTAAGTATATAGTAGATTCAATAATGTGGTCAATAGAGTGCTCCCTGTCCTTGAATATTCTGTAGTTTCTTTCCATCCACAAATTCCTAAAGAAAGCTTGTAAGATGCACACCTCGACTATCGCATGATCCTACAACATTTGGATATCAAGGAAATTCGTGGTAAATTAATTTCTAGGTAGGTGACCATAAATTGAACCATATTCAACGCACTGTAAAAATTAACAAATTTATTAATATTGATTTATTCGTCGAGTATTTTCAAGTTTTCAAACTCATAAGTGAGAGGAGTGTTGGTTGATATAATTAAATTTACGCCGACTTATCCATTTAATTTTTTTGGTTGATGGGTTATTTAACATTCTAACACTTACCAATTTGTTGACATAACCTTACTTTAGTGATCATCATTCAAAAACATCTGGTTGCATAGCTTATGTAGATTATTCAGCTAAATTATTAATGAGCCTGAGGCATAAATGTGTAATAAATCAAACATGTTTCAGGATCAATTGCGTGCTTTGGATCTCATCCGAAACGATCCAGAACTCTCGAGCTTAATGGTGATTGAGGCACCATTAGTTGATGTCGAGATTCGAGGCGTTCCAGCTCTAAAATTTCTTGGAGACATCATTTGGAAATGATTATGTTCAAGAAAACACAAAGCAATTTGCAGGTAACTTTTGTCCTCTTAAAAACTTTTGGATACATAGAGAAAAAAACCCTTCTTACCCAAACATATGAGTGAGAAAGAGAAAGCCAGCCAACTGAGAAGTGCAGCAGTTGAACTGTTGAAGTAGAACAAACACAAGTTTTCAGATCTTAGAATTCATGAGATTTAGTTTTTAAAATGAAAAATTTACCTGAAGGTGTAATGTAATTGCACAGGATGGTGCCTGAAAAATATGAATGTCATATATTTTTGGGACAAGGTTTACAAGTAAAATAAGATGTATTATTTTTGTAAAAGTTGTGTGCTAGAGCCTGGCTTGTGTTTATTTTTACATTCGCAAGGGTCTGAGTCTCATGTACATCTTGACTATTTTCATGAGATATACATTTAGATATATGTTTAATATGTTATAGACACGACGCAAAAATGTGAGTATTTGAGATTTTTTGAAGTTAGAATACCTTTACAAAATTACTTTTTTTAGATATTTATAAATTAAAATATCTTTACTCGGACAGTGATATCAGAAAAAAAACAACCAAAAAAAAAAATCTTCAGGAACATATAATAATAATAATTATTATTATTTTTAAGAAAAAACTAGTATACAAAAAATATTGCAATTTTTTTTTTTTTGAAATAAATATTGCAATATCTTTTCATTACAAATAAAATTGAATGATAGTCTATCTCTACCATGAGGCATGTGATTCACTAATGTTACAACATAATTGTAACAAAACAGGATTGTAGCTTTACGGTCAACAAGTCAAACTTTAAATTTGGTTCATAATGTTGATCTCGAGATCGAATCCTAGTTGGTGCACTAAACAAAAAAACATAATTATTAATTATAAAGTGATGCAATTTCTCACGGATTTATATTATGAAATATGATATGATGTCTATTACATTTTGTAGCAATATCTGCATTCGAAAATATTTTTAATAAAATGGAATTAATTTACAGTACTGTCTTTACAAAGTTTTTTTTTTTTTTTTTTGTACATCTCGAAAAAAATTGGACAAATATCAATTCTCGGAATCATATTTGTGATGCTGATGTTGAACGGACAACCAAACAATGAAACTATTGCGACTCATTTGGTCTTTACTAAGGGGAGGATTTCATTTAAAAAAAAAAAAAAACTCATTACGTGGCGTTTTTCTTATTTGCCTCTCCTTAAAGTGTCCAACTTAATCCAATATAAGGTCAATTATGTAACTAAAAAGCTACACCAAATTATTTTCAAAAAAAAAAAAAAACTACACCAAATTCACCTTTGTGTCTTGCCCTTCCATTGCAATAATTATAATAACAATAGAAATTACTATATATAAATCTTTAGACAAAATCTTCAAAAATAAAGAATATTTGGGATAGATATTCATTTTTTAGAAAATATTTACAAAATAAAACACCTTTTATTTTTGATTTTTTATAATTTTTTTAATACTTCTTTTTGTAGAGGGATTAAAATTTTTAAATATATATATTTATTTATTTATAAAATTTTAACACAAAATATCAAATTCTCACCCAAAAAGTTGAGTAAAATAGTAATTTTACACGTTGCGAATAGAGGAAGATACGAAAATCTTAGACCATCTTAGTGTTCTCAATTGCGTTGTCTCTGAGTTGGAGGTTGTTGGTATAGAAAATTAAGATAAGGCACTAAGGCTTATCTTGTCACATCCCTCTTCTTATGAACATATGAAACCATGTACGGAAAAAAGTCTTTAAATTTTGCAGAGACTATTAACAAACTTCTATCAGAATAAAGAAGACTGAAGCGTGATGAGCCTACTTCACAAGAGGATTTAATACTGGTAGCTGACAATGAGAAGAAGAATAAAAACTTTGTGCAAAAGAAAGATTGCTGGAAATGTGGACAACTTGGTCACATGTGAAACAATTCTAAGAGAGCAAGTTCGTCAAAGGATTCTGGTCAGGATACGTGGTCTCTCTCGTCGGGGGATCTGGTGACTTTCTCTAAATAAAGAAAGAAATCATCCTCATAGTATATTTGTTTTGTCATGGTAGAGGATGTGATGTCAGCGGTTCCACAAGTTTGCACATGGACATTGACTTGGCAATTATGCAAAGTGTGTAGTAGAAGTTAGGTCGATGACTGAAGAACTTTCAGGTAGCAGAAATTATACTTTTTATACTTTTATAATTGTTTGAGAAGACAATGTTGTAGCAGAAATTATAGATTCTTCAAATATAAAATTTGTTTCCTCGACAGGTAACTTCAAAATCCAATCACCCCAAAAGTTAAGCAAGATAACAGGAAAGATTAGAGTATCCAATATCCATCCAGTTGGAATATAAACAAACAGATATTGTACGATTGGCGAAAACCTCCGACACATAAAAATGAAAAGGAATAAAATTAATTATAAACAAGGCAAGATTAAAAAAAAAAAAAAAAAAGAGAAAGGTGATAATAAAACACATTAAATAAACCCTTAGGCGTGGCGGTTTTACCGGTTCAGCCGGTAGCGGACGACGAGCAGCGGCGGTTCCCAATTTCCATAAACAGCCGCTCAGACGACGACGCTCCACATTCTCAAGAACACACACTCAAACTTTCTCAATCTCATAAGAATTCTCAATTTCACTTTTCCTCTTCTTTGATTCTTTCCATTCAGTTTCTTAGTTGAATCAGAATATTGTTCCACAGTTAATCATTCTTCGACTCGTTCTGCCTTGTTTGATCGTTGGCCACCATCCATGTTCGTGATTGTTCTTTTGATTTCGTTTATGGATTTTGCTTTTGTCTCTATTCTATGCGTTTCTTGTTGTATTTCTTGTGTAACTTAGGGTTGTTTTGATTTTGAGGAATTGTTGGCATTGGATATTCGTTTTCTAAATTAGGTTCTTATATCTGTGTGTGTTGTTGTCTTCCTTAGAAATTCATCGGTGTTTGGTGTTTGATTAAGCGAAGAATACCAATTTTTGCCCTGCCCCCACGGGAGCTCTGGGAAGTTTAGAAGACTGTGAACTGTCCGAGCCACTTTCGTGTACTTCTACTAATGTCATGGGACCTGACCCTACAACATTTGGATGCTAAGGAAACCCGTAGGAAATTAGTTCCTAGGTTGGTGACCACCATGGATTGAACCCATCACCTTATGCACCAGGCCCTTTTGACCAATTGAGCCACTCTATGATGGTTAACGGTTTTTCATTATCTTTTCCCATTGTTGTGCTATGGGATAGACGGGTCTTCTAATTTTTTTGCAATTTACTTTAGCTGTTTATTTTCCACAATTAATTGTATATTTTATCTCCAGCCCTTTGGCTTTTGTCCCGTTGAAAAGGTGAGGAATCTTCAATATCGTTGTAAGAGGTATAGGCTACTTCCCTTACCACCAATAAATCACTTAAGACTCTAATAGGAGAGCTCATATCTCTTTGAAAGATATCGAAGACTTTTCACCTTACCAATGTGGCACAAAGGCTACAAGGTGAGTATCTCTGAAGTTTTAAAGGTGATGGTATTATCGATGGAATATTAGATTGTTAAAAAGTGTTTTATACTGGAATTTTGTCTTTTTGTGTGGATGAAAATGGCTATCAGTCATCTTATATTCTCCCTTTATTTCAGTTTTGTTTATCCATTGGGGTATTCACAAGGTCATTTAGATGTAGGAGTGGCCAAAGCTTATCCTGTGGTTATGGCAACATATGATATTGATCCGGATGTTATGAGATGGGGCCTTCATCTTTTGGATGTTTGTACCTTCACAAATGACAGTTCTCGCAGTACTGTTACTGAATATAGATTTGACCCAAGTTATAGTCAAGTGGGATATGTCAATGAAGGTTATTGTGAGCCGTGTAGTGTTAATTTGGAGAACGACGAGGCTATTGCACAAGCTTTTCAAGAAGAAGTGTCTTTAATTGATTCTATAGAAGCTTCTGGGGTATCTGATTCTGGGGAAGACCATCTGCAAGCATCTGTTCTTGCACAGGATTGGCTTGGTCCTTCTTCTAGGCACAACCCTTATGGTACTGGTAAGTCATCAGCCCTTTCGTCTTTGGTTGTTTCTCTTTCCAGTTTGTTCATTCCTAATCAAGTTCTTACCATATAAATAGGGATTGACGTTGATCAGAAAACGACTCTTGTTAATGACATAAAAGTTGAGGAGGCAGATGATCTGAGAGGTAACGAGGCAGAGAAAATGGGAAATTTCTCTTCATATCATAACACAGTAGATAATCCTTTTGCGGATGAAAGCTCATCATATTCTTTGGAAATAATGGATGAGTCTTCCCTTGATGGCGAAGTGGGCAAAAGACTGAATCAAATTGTTCCTGTTCCGGTAAGTACGCACTCACAGCTTTCATGTAAATTTCCTTTGTTGATTTTGCTATCCAACATCATATAATTTTATCTTTCTTTTGATTACGAGTTTATCTTGAGTTTGACGGTAAAAATTATTTAGCTTCTTATTTATGTTCAAGATGCTTACTTTTAAAGCTTATGCTTATTTATTTTTATGTTGATGTTGGTGGCAAAAAAAAATTTGTGATATATTTTAAATCTTGATTAACTTACAATACAAAATTGGACCCTTTATTATTCATTCATAACTAAGTGGCATCATGATCAAACTCGAAAGACACATTCTTACTCAAAATATGCCTCCAGTGGAACTCTTTAAATTACTTAAAATAAACCTAACTAATATAAACCATCATTAGTTGGCCTAGTGGTCAAATAAAGGTCATGTAGTCATAAAATAAAGTGCTCAAAGGGAATCAATTCAATCTACAATGGCCACCTACCTAGGAATTAATTTCCTCCAATTTACCATGACAGCCAAATATAGTATGGCAATTGTCCTAGTTGAGGTGCATGTAAAATGACCCTTATCATTTTTGTTAATTGCTACTAGGAGTTGGATAGTCCATATTGTTGCCACTATGTATGAATTCTGTTTTGGTAATAAAGTGGAAGTTGCCCAGAGCCCTTAGATGACTTGATATTGGCTCTAAGGCCAACCATTGACAAAAGATGGTAATTTATAGGATGAACAGCTAATTTATCTCCTCCATCTCTCCTAAATGGATATAACTTGGATGTAGTTTTGAACAATGAGGTGCTCCAGTTAACGTGCTCATTTGTCTAAATAGTAAATACTGTTTCTTCCTTCTTATTGATCGAAGAATTATCATTGATTTCATTTTACTACAAAAAAATAATGAATAATAGGTTACTTCGTTAATAGCAAGCTACTTCTTAAATTTAAAACCCAGTTGAATTTGTGTTCTGCTGCAGCATGTTCCTAAGACCATTGAGAAGATACCCTCAGCTGATGAAGAGATGTCAGATCATCAACGGCTACTTGAAAGGTCGTGTACACGTTGCATCATCAATTTTAATTTTAATGTATTTGAACATTGAATTATATAGTTGTTTCCAAAAAAAAAAACATTGAACTATATAGTGGAATTTTGATGCTGATGTCGGTAGTCATGTCTAAGATGGGAACCAATTGTTTTTTTCTGATTTCTTGCTTGTTAAAATTTGCTTCATATTAATAAAATGAGCTCATGTTTAAAGTACTCATGGAAAACATTTGATGTATTTGTGGTTGTCTGGTAACTGGTACAAAATTTGATTCATGCATAAATTTTTCGAGATAAATGTCTTGCTTTGTGCATAAATTTTTAAAGTAGATTGTATTATTTAGTTCATGGGGTGGATGCAATGTGTATAATGTACTTCTGATATTTGAACATTCTTGCCTTTTCTAGATTGCAGTTGTATGAGCTAATCGAGAATAAGGTTCAAGGAGATGGCAACTGTCAGGTAATTAATATTTATCATTTCGAGTTGATGCTTTCTGTTGTAGTTTTTATTTTGTACATAAAGTCCTTGTTGGATTGGCTTGAACTGATGTATCATCACTTCAGTTTCGTGCTCTATCAGATCAACTATATAGATCTCCTGAGCATCATGATGTTGTGAGAGAACAAATTATAGCACAGGTATGACTTTATAATCTCCAATGCATGATGTACACATAGGCTCGACACCAGACTTATCAGAGTTAGCCCCGTATTAATGCGTTGGAACGTCTTTCACTTTGATGCTATCAGCTAAAGTTCTGTCGAGAAATATACGAGGGTTATGTTCCAATGGCCTATGACGAGTATCTGAAGAAGATGAGCAAGTAATGATATCCATTTTCTCAAGATAATATTATTTTCCTTTTCTTCTTCTTCTTATTATTATTATTATTATTATTATTATTATTATTCAAGTTTTTTGGCCAACTTCATTCAGCCAACTTTGGACGCTTATCTCTCATTATTTAAATGAATCAGGGATGGAGAATGGGGTGATCATGTTACGCTACAAGCTGCTGCAGATTGGGTATTGCTATGTTTTCTCTTACTGTGGTTTATATATTTGAGAATATGAGTTCAGATATACAAAATTAGCAAGATGCCACTAGATCTTTGGAATCAGCACATATCATGAACATCCTTCTGTGTTACGCTTGATGTCTGAATATTGCTTTCATTAGAATCAGCACACAATATCACCCATGCTATGCTTGATATCTGAATATTGCTTTCATTGGCATCAACGAAGTTTTTCAATTTCAAATATGTGGAAGGTTTGGGCTTTGAAGGTGTGTTTCCCTTAAGGTCTCAGGTTCGAAACTCACTTGTGGGCTGTTACCCTGGAATAGTGGAGCGAAGCTAATTTCACGATTTTTTTTAAAAAAATAAATATGTTGACTCAACCGTGTATTCTTTTTAAGTTAGAAAATGTTAGGATATTTGTTGAGTAACTTCTATGGGATGCCCATCACCCATGCATGCTCGTTGTGGAAAAGCAGCACGTAATCTTCTTCACAGGTTTTTTGTTGTTGTTGTTGCATTTTTTGCAGTTTGGAGTTAAGATATTTGTGATAACGTCATTCAAGGATACGTGTTCAATTGAAATTCTTCCTTCAAAAGTCTAAACGAAGTAAGATTCGTAGACAGAATTGTTTTGAAAATATCTGCAACCTGTCTCTTGAAATTGGCTTACAAACAAACACCTTGTCTTGTGCAGTTATTTTCTTAAGCTTTTGGGCTGAGGTGCACTATAACTCCATTTATCCAGAAGGAGGTAACTTTTCCTCAACTATGTTGCATGTATCCTAGTACTTGAGTTCAACGACTAATTGTTCTATACTCTTTCCTGTTGAACCAAGAAACGGATAAATTATAAGTTTAGTCCTACACTTTTGAAGAAAGTTTGAGTTTAACCTCGTGATTTCAAAAACTAGAATTTAGAAAGTTAAAATTTAGTCTGTGGTCTACAAACTAGAATTTAGTCTCGATGGTTTGATAAAATATAAAATAAGTAGTCTTTTATGCATTATAGTGAGTTTTCATGTATTTAATTCTCTATCGATTACGAACGATAATGATACTTTTTTCAAACAAATTCTTTTGGAAATATTAGAAACTGTACTCATTTATACCCTGGATCAAGTGATATGTAGCAACATGATGCCCCTTTATACCGAGTTTTGATTTTGATTTTGATTTTAGTTATAGCTCTTTCTTCTTTAAAAAAAAGATATAATTTGAATTTTCAGAAATCCCAACTTCTTCCTACACGAAGAAAAAGAAGAAATGGTGGAACTTCTGAGTTGGAATTTGGGTTTATAGTTTTGCCGATGCTGTAAATATTTACACATTAGTCGTTATTATATATAGAACATATTCTTTTATTGATGATCTTAGGATATTATCATTTGATATATCACTGAGAATTTAGGATACTATTTTTTTATTTTTTTTAACTGAGACTCAAACTAATGTACGAATCTTTTACTAGTTGAACCAAATATTTCTATACAAATATATCCTCAACAAAACTGTCAATTTCTTTCAATTTCATATGATGATTAAGAAGAGAATTTGAAACTTCCATGTTTCAAAAGTTTAGAGCATTTGATGTCTACGTAAACAAGTTTTTACTCACGATTAAGAATAACGTCATGCCTTCAAAGATCATTCAAGGTATGCAATGGACTAGAGGGATTAGATGCGGAGTGATGCCGATAAACGTCATTTGATGAACTATTTTCAATCAATTTTTGCATTTACGGTCATTGATATGTTTTAATACGGAATTATAAATATTTATCAATATCAATGACTATATTTGTAATGTTTTTTAAAATGATCATATTTGTTATTATTTTCTAGATTTGATTAATCTTGCAATTTTGTCTTTTTTTTGTGTGATTGAGAGTCGGAGCTTAGCCTTCCTACTACTAGGGCCATTTGATTTTTCCTCCGTGAGTTGTTTAGCTTGTTTATTGAGAACAATAGTCGCATGTATTTAAAAGAGTTCTATGATAAAACTTTTAATTAGAGGACCAGATATTCAAAATCAGGCAAAAATACATCAATCTAGTGAAGGAATGTGAAGTGATTTTGGTAGAATAGGAGTTTTAATAATCTTCTTGTCGGTTGAGTATACATTTTTATTAATGGGTGAGTGTTCCAATGCCTATCAAAACTGAAAATAAGGGGAAAAGCCAATGGCCATACACGAGCAAAAGAAACAAAGATAAACTCTATCCGGTATAAACAAACCCGACTATATCCAACAAATATGATGGAGTTTAGAGTTGTAATTCGAAAATTTTGGGCTTTATGTTACTAAAGATTTTAGTTCATGGGTTTGTAAGTCACATTTCAATCATAGACCGAGCCAAAGATATGTATCGTGAGTTGTTTTAGTGGTCAAGAGAGATTTTAAATAATTAAGAGATAAATGAGTTCAATTTATGATGATTATTTATCTAAAAAATATTTTTCTTTGAGTTTCTTTGACATTAAAATATTATACGATCAGACGGTATGTTCCGTGTGAATAGCCGAGGTTTGTATTTGAATTTTGTTCCGATAATTATTTGAATTTTTATCATTTACCCTTAATAATAGTTCAATAATATAAGTGTACTTGGATTTGAATTTTGTTCCGATAATTATTGAACTCAATAAATAAAATAAAAGAAGAGCCATTGTTGTGGATATTGTTTTACTTGACGAACATGGTTAAGTTTTATTTTATTTATTGAGTTTCATAATTATTTTATTTTTTAAATACTTTGAAGTTTTTTTTTTAAAAAAAACTATTTATTGGGAAAGAACTTCAAAGTATTTTTTAGTTTTTAAGACTAGAAAATTGAATTCATCAATTTTTCATTAATTTTATATTTGACACCACCTACACCAAATCCAGCTGAGATCTAAATCTAAGACATAATAAAAGATTTGCAAACAAGATTATAGTATACATCTAGACCAAGGGGTGATGAATTTGTATCCTTCGTGATTGTTCTTTTGATTTCGTTTACGGATCTTGCTTTTGTTTCGATCCTATGCATTACTTGTTGTATTTATTGTGTAATTTATTGGGTTTGTTTTGATTTTGAGGAATTGTTGGCATTGGACATTCGTTTTCTAAATTAGGGTTCTTAGTTGTGTGTGGTTATCTTCTTTAGAAGATTCATCGGTGGTGTTTGGTGTTTGATTCTCTTGAGCAATAAGCGAAGAGTACCTGCCAATCTTCCGCTTCCTCCGCCAATATTCCGCGGCAACGGATATTAAGGTCATCCACAAGATAGCGACGATCATGAATGCCTACAACCAGGCCAATACATGATGGGCTGCCGCCGAGGCTGCCAATTATAACTGTGATGACGTCCCATGATCCGCCATGGGTTAATTTGGCCATAGCTTCCATTCAACTAGCAAAAAATCCAACGAGGCTGCACAGTCGCATCAAGCCGCAAGAAATATAATTATATAGATATATCCGTAGATATCTATAAAATCGATAAAAACTTTTATCAGCAATTCCATTTAGAGAAATTAGATAAAGTAAGGGCTCAAAAGAAAAGATATCTTCAATCCTAATATATAAATATTATCAATATATTAAAGATTACTAAAAATATATTTATTTTATATAAAAAAAAAATCAAGTACCTCTTTTATTTCATCCGAAAAGTCCTTTTCTTTTGATTTCCCCGGCCTGGTCAGTACCTAGCCGGGCTTTTTTTGTTCCAATGAATCGTAGATAAAATTATTTATTTAATTTGAAAACACAAAATATGTTGACTCAACCGTGTATTCTTTTTAAGTTAAAAAACATTAGGATATTTGTTGAGTAACTTCTATGGATGCCCATCACCCATGCATGCTCGTTGTGGAAAAGCAGCACGTAATCTTCTTCACAGGTTTTTTGTTGTTGTTGTTGCATTTTTTGCAGTTTGGAGTTAAGATATTTGTGATAACGTCATTCAAGGATACGTGTTCAATTGAAATTCTTCCTTCAAAAGTCTAAACGAAGTAAGATTCGTAGACAGAATTGTTTTGAAAATATCTGCAACCTGTCTCTTGAAATTGGCTTACAAACAACCACCTTGTCTTGTGCAGTTATTTTCTTAAGCTTTTGGGCTGAGGTGCACTATAACTCCATTTATCCGGAAGGAGGTAACTTTTCCTCAACTATGTTGCATGTATCCTAGTACTTGAGTTCAACGACTAATTGTCTTGTACTCTTTCGTGTTGAACCAAGAAACGGATAAATTATAAGTTTAGTCCTACACTTTTAAGAAAGTTTGAGTTTAACCTCCTACACTTTTAAGAAAGTTTGAGTTTAACCTCGTGATTTCAAAAACTAGAATTTAGAAAGTTAAAATTTAGTCTGTGGTCTACAAACTAGAATTTAGTCTCGATGGTTTGATAAAATATAAAATAAGTAGTCTCGATGGTTTGGCCATAGCTTACTAGCAAAAAAATTGGCCAACGAGGCTGCACAGTCGCATCAAGCAGCAAGAAATACAATTAAATTATATAGATATATCGATAGATATCTATAAAATTGATAAAAACTTTTATCAGCAATTCCATTTGGAGAAATTAGATAAAGTAAGGGCTCAAAAGAAAAGATATCTTCAATCCTAATATATAAATATTATCAATATATTAAAGATTACTAAAAATATATTTATTTTATATAAAAAAAAAATCAAGTACCTCTTTTATTTCATCCGAAAAGTCCTTTTCTTTTGATTTCCCCGGCCTGGTCAGTACCTAGCCGGGTTTTTTTTGTTCCAATGAATCGTAGATAAAATTATTTATTTAATTTGAAAACACAAAATTTTTTTGAAACAAAAAAAAATCGAAACAACAAGAATCATAAGAAGAAGGTAACAAGAATTGAAACACTAAAACTCCATTTATCTCAAGGAGGTAACTTTTCCTCAACTATGTTGCTACAATTTAGTCCTTGTGGTCTACGAAATTTAGTCTGGATGGTTTGATAAAATATATAAAAAAGTAGTCCTTTATGCATTATAGTGAGTTTTACTGTATTTAATTATCTATCGATTACAAATGACTACATTTTAGATTTTATTAAAATATAGGGACTAAATTCTTACTTTTTCAAACAAATTCTCTGGAGTTTGGAAATATCAGAGACTATACTCATTTGTATCATGGATCAAGTGATATGTTGTAACATGATGCCCCTTCATCCTCATCTTGATTTTGATTTTAGTAATAGCTCTTCCCTGTTTGAAAAAAGATATAATTTGAATAAGAAATTTTGGAACTTCTGAGTTGGAATTTAGGTTTATAGGTTTGCTGATGTTGTAAATATTTTCACATTACTTGTTATTATATATATAGAACATATTCTTTTATTGATGATCCATTATATTTTTTTGTTAGCTTTACCCTCTCTTTTCCGGCTTCTCGTAAATAATACACTGAGAATTCAAGATATATCATTTGATATATCACTAAGAATTTAGGATTTTTTTTTTAACTGAGACTAAAACTAATGTTATTGTTTATGTAAATCAGATCGAATGTATGAATCTTTTACTAGTTGAACTAAATATTTCCATTACAAATACGATTCATTTCATTTATCCTCAACAAAACTGTCAATTTCTTTCAATGCCATATGATAATTAAGAAGTGAATTTGAAACTTCACATAACAAAAGTTTAGAGGATTTGATGTGTAGGTAAAGAAGTTTATACTGACGATTAAGAATAATGTCATTATGAAATCGTACGGAACAAAATAATTATAAATGTAGTCAATTTTTAAAATTTTCGTATTTACAGTCATTGATATGTTTTAATATAGTATTATAAATATTCATCAATACAAATGACTATATTTGTAATTCTTTTTTTTTTTAAAGTGATCATATTTGTTATTATTTTCTAGATTTGACTAATCTTACAAGTTTTTCAATGTGTAAATACAAATTTGTCCTTTTTTTGTGATCGAGACTCGGAGCTTTGCTTCTCTAATACTAAAGCCATTTGACTCGTCCTAGGCTGCAGTTTCTTGTATCTCATGAAGATTTGTTTTCCAAGAGTTGCTTATTTTATTTGTTGAGCATTCAGCTGATAGGTAAAAGTTTCTCCATGAGTTGTTTAGTTTGTTTATTGAGAACATACTCACATGTTTTTACTCGTCTCAAAAGAACTAAACTTGTATTAATATTTTCAAAAGAGTCCTGTGATAAAACTTTGGTTAAACTATTATTTTGGTCCCTAAATTATAAGAGTTGTTCCATTTTAGTCCTTAGACTTTCAAAAGTTCAATATTGGTCCTCAGATTTTGAGAGTTGTTCCACTTTAGTCCCTAGAGTTTTAAATGTCCAGGTTTAGTCCTCCAACATTGAATTAAGTTTAAAAATAGTCATTTATCCAACTTTAGAATTAACCATGGTTAAATTTTAAATAAAAATAATTTTTTTCTCTCTCCCCCATTTTTACAAACTCACTCCCAAATGAACTCTCTACCATGTTTCAAAAAAAAAAAAAAAAAAAAAAAAAAAATCGCATTCGACTTAAATTACATTTTTTAGAGCTTGTTGGGAGCACCACTAGTGACCTCAGCGACGCGGAGAAGAGAAAGCCCCGCCTTAACATCCTTGAGCTGGGTCAAAAGATCTGTCTTCAACTTATATCTAAGCTTATGAACCTTAATTCTCGTTGTACGAATCAAAAGTTTTTTTTATATACATTGCTGGTAGCAATAGATTTTAGTGAGACTGGTTTAGGCGAGTTCCCTAAGGGTCTTAAATCCAAGGTGTTGGCTACTAGCCGACAACCCGAAAAACGTGAACCAACCCAACCCAACCCAATTTGACGGGTTGGGTTGGGTTGAATACATAAATGAGTTGGGTTGAGTTCAAAATCATAAAATTTTCATGGGTTGGGTTGAGTCAAAGGTTAACCTAAAATCAACCCAACCCGACCAACCCGAATTTATCATTTAGTTTAAAAAATATTTTTTTTTTACCTATAACATAATTATTTATATGTATATTTATTTATTTAATTATTATTGTTAACTTTTCATTTTTTAATATTTTTTTAACTTTAAACTTGTTAATGGAGTTTTGAATTCAGGTAAATTTGAATTTTGCATTTGCAATAACAATCTATTTATACTAATGTTCGTCCTAAGTTTCTAGAAATCAAAAAAAGGGGCGTTAGTTGCAAATCTATGAACCCGATAACCCAATCCAACCCAACCCGAAAATTAGGTTGGGTTGGGTTAGGTTGTGTCTTTAATTGGGTTGGGTTGGGTGGGAGAATTGACCAACTCGAATTTTTGGGTTGGGTTGAAAATTACCTCAACCCAACCCATGTTCACCCCTAGGCGAGTATTGTGGCCCGCCTCGTGGGAGTTTTTTTTAATTTTTTTTTCTTCTGTAAACATGATAAATAGTTCAATTGGATGAAAGACTATTTTTAAACTGAGTAATCTAGGGACTAGAATGAGACCAAAATGGTAGTTTAACCTAAAACTTTTAATTAGAGGCACCAGATATTCAAAATCAGGCAAAAGTACATCAATTTAACGAAAGAATCTGAAGTGATTTTGGTAGAATGGGAGGTTTAATAATCGTCTTGTCGGTCGAGTATACTTTGCGTTCGACTTCGATTTGGCTGCAGATGAAGGCGGAAGAGAAATTCCCATGTCAGTGTTTTGGAGATTCCTTCTCTTCAATGATTCTGTTCCTTGGACAAGTTTTAGTGTGATCTAAGGCTGTTGGAGAAACAGAGATGAGATGGGTACTTTTTTAGGATAGAAAACGAAAATATTTTTATTAATGGGTGAAAGTGTTCCAATGCCTATCGAAACAGAGATGAGATGATACTTTTTAGGATAGAAAACGAAAACATTTTTATTATTTGGTGAGTGTTCCAATGCCTATCAAAACTAAGAATAAGGGGAAAAGCCGATGGTCATACACGAGCAAAGAAACAAAGATAAACCCTATCCGGTATAAACAAACCCGACTATATCCAAGAAATATGATAGAGTTTAGAGTTGTAATTCGAGAATTTTGGGCTTTATGTTACCAAAGATTTTAGTTCATAGGTTTCTAAGTCACATTTCAGTCGTAGACCGAACCAAAGATACGTATTATGAGTTGTTTTAGCGGTTAAGAGAGATTTTGAAAAACTAAGAGATAAATGAGTTCATTATATGATCATTTATCTAAAAATTAATTTTTTATGAGTTTCCTTGACATTAAAATATTATCAGACTGTATGTTCCGTGTGAATAGGCGAAGTGTGCATAAGGTGATTTTTTTTTTTTTTATCATTTACTCTCAATAATATTATGTACCTGGATTTGAATTTTATCCCGATAATTATTGAACTCAATAAATAAAATAAAACAAGAGTCATTGCTTGTTGTGAATATTGTTTTACTTGACGAACATGGTTAAGTTTTATTTTATTTATTGAGTTCCATAATTATTTTATTTTTTAAATACTTTGAAGTATTTTTTTTTTTTGAACTATTTATTGGGAAAAGAACTTAAAAGTATTTTTTAGTTTTTAAGATTCGAAGTCATCAATTTTTCATTAATTTTATATTTGACACCACTCGCACCAAATCCAGTTTACATCTAAATCTAACCGACAATAAAAGATTTGCAAACAAGAGTCATTGCTCAGCTGCGTTAATATACATCATCTCTAAATGTTGTAATCTTTAAAAAAAAAAAAAAAAAAAAAAAAAAAAAAAAAAAAAAAAAAAAAAAAAAAAAAACCACCTAAAACTTAATCAAACGCATCTAAATTAATATAACCAGAAGATTCCAACAATTAGCAAACCAACCACACAACTTAAAATTTTATTTGTTAGGTAAAAGTTGAAATATTTTAAGGAACCAAAATTGATTAAGTGTAATAGGCCACTTACCCCCTAATGGTAAGCCTTTCTTTATTTATTTTAAATTTGTTTTTGCAGTTGGTTTCTGCCTGCCTGCTTGACTGGCCAGCGTCGTTGCCAATATTGTTTATAGATTTATTTTCAAAAATAAAAATAAAAAACAGAGGATGAATTCCCCTTTTGTATTCCTAAGCTTAAAACTCAACTAGATATCAATTCAATCAAAAATTGTTTTCATTACACATACAGTTGCTTCTTGATGTCAATCGTATGAGGACAATATCGATAGTAATTCAATCGTATTTCCATCTCGCTAACCAAACATCTTCTATTATATCAAGAAAATGAATGCCCCTTTTCTTGCTTTTAAACTCTTGGCTCTAACAATGTAGTTGTCTCTTTTAAACTCTTAGATGATTGTTTTAATTCACACACATCAATGTTTATTCAATCGAATTTTCTTGTTATTCAAATATTTCAAGAAAACGAAAAACCTTTTAATATGTGGGCGTCTCTTATAAACTCGTTGTTGATCGCTTAATCATACATAAACGTTAATTCAATCGTATTTCCATCTTGTAATCCAAATATCTCCTAATATCTCAAGAAAATGGAAAAATAATTTGATGTGGGAGTGTCCTTTTTAAAGTATAATTTTGGCCCAAAAATTTATGGATAGTATCTTGGAAATATGATGTTGGAAGTGTGGGGTAAGGAAATATTGTTCCTTGCAAACTAATAAGTGGGAGTTTGGTTTGATGGGTCTAGAATAAAGTTGGGTATAGCACCCACCAACTTTTTGAAGTGCTTTATCTTTTTTTTTTTTTTTTTTTTTTTTTTTTGAAGTGTTTTTCCTTTTTCAACAAATTGATTTTCTGGTGATTTTGATGGCTTTTCCCCACTTTTTCCTTTTTGATATCTATTCTGAGTTAGA